>AWOL01S0006789.1:137747-165140 GCA_000715115.1 Nicotiana otophora | reverse complement strand
ACGGTCTATGAAACACATAAGTGTATAATATGATATGTGAACACTAAGGACGGTCTAATGAGACACATTATTAATGCAGACAATATGTGCCCTCTTTTGTTGTCCTTGTTTGTACAGGTTGTTTCAATTACATTATATTATGTGTTCCACGTATAGATCATTTGGGCATTCTATTTTAAAAGAGAATTGTTAGCTATACATACTAGTTCTATTCGACAGTACTAACGTCTCTTTTGTCGGGGGCGCTTCATCTTTAATGGATACAGGTGGTTCTACAGCAGGTGGCATCGATCAGTGATAGCAGTACACTCCTTTCAGCTGATTTGGTGAGCCCCACTTCATTTCGGGGTCATGTATCTTTTGTTTCTCATGTACTTTGTGGTTGAGGTATAGCTGGGGCCTTGTTGCCGGCATTTCCATATAACTCTTCAGTTGTACTTAGAGTCTCTGTAGACAGGTTGTGGGTGGTATTTGATGTTGGGAATTGGATTAGAACTGTTGGCATTTGGCATCATGTTTTTCATTAAATCTATAAACTCGTACTATTTTGGAAAGATTGAATGATGTTGTTAATGGGAATGAAATGGAAGCGGTTAATGAAATCTCTCAAGTATTTGATTAACAGAGTACATCTCCTCTTTATTCACGAATGAATTTGGGTAGAATGAAATCTAACAGGCTTGCTCAGTCGGGTTCACTCGGTTGCGCTCCTCGGTTTTGGGGCGTGACAATGTCGAACCCACAGAGACTTAGATTAAATGTTAACTAAGCTAACTAAAATCAGTTAACTATCCAAGATAATCAAAAATATTATTTTTCTACTAAAATACTTTTGCATAAATTAAACAAGAAATTAGCTAAATTAATTAGGAGCAAAGGTTTGTTTTTGGATTTTACTCAAAGGAGATGAAAATTCAAGGATTGTGGTTGATTTATCAATCCTATTAAGTTCAATAATCACACTCGTTAATCCAGATGATCTATGGTTGCTAATTGACCGCATCGTTTATATGAATAGCATGTTCCCACAATACTATTCGCCTTTCCACAATATATCAATCCTATATTCCTATGGTATTGAGTCTATCATGAACGAATATAATACGGTATTCAACTAAGAAATATTGTTAGGTATATTCCTATCCTAACAGCAAAATCGTTCCCCGAGCCACGGGTTCAGAAACAAGCTCTTTTTAATTCTACTCTAATCTAAACATGGCTTTCCCAAGCATAGCATAGATAGTATGGTGAATTGGTAGCTACAACAAGTCACAATTCAAAACTAAAATTAAAGAAAAAATAACAAGATGATAATCCGAATTAACGAAGATATAATTAGTAAACGTTAATAATCATGTCAACCACAACCCTAGAAACTAGAATGCTTAGCCACTCATGTTCATAGTAACAAATTTCCAAGTATTTTGCATAAACAAATTACAAAGCAAAGATGAAGCAATGAATAACTCGATGATTTTCTCCTCCAAAAGTTGTTCCACGTGATGTTCTTGCCTCCAAATAATGTTCAACACCTCCAAAAATAGGTTTAGAACCACTTTTATACATGTTGGGGGCATATACGGTTGAAATCCCTAAGTCCTAGTCGAATTAGGACAAAATCTGCCCTTTGGCGTCACGCTTCGCGCCTGGCGCGGATCTAGACAACAAACTTTTTGGTCTTCTGTCAATGGAGTTTTGGTTGGCGCCTAGCGCCAATCTGGACAGTGAATATTTTAGCCTGCTGTCAACGGCGTTTTGGTTTGTGCCTGGTACCAACCTGGGCACCAACTTGTACTTCCTCCAAATTCTTCCCTTTTTGACGTCAATTTGCATGCAAACTCCCCAAATCACTTCCAATTGATTCCTACACATAAAAATGTCATTATTAAGCTCAAGTCACAAATATTCATACAAAAGTTAACAAGATCGAGGCATAATGCAAGGCATATTACATGCAAAAACATTGAATTTTAGCCAAACATCACCATCCCACACTTAAGCTCTTGCTCGTCCTCGAGCAACCAACAATTTAGACTATTCTTGAGCACTTTTTATTTACCACATTTCAAGAACACTACACCACTGACCACGGTTAATAGCAACACTTAAATTGTAGCATATGAAATCAATTACACTTCCCTTTTCTTATGCCATTCTTCAAAAATATTCACAACAAAGATGACATGCTTATAACAATCCTAGCCTCTAAAATAGACTCAGTGTCACAATGCACTCAAGACTTGAACACCCAACATCTTAGAGAATTCAAATAATGTTACCTATCCCTCATGAAACTATATGCCCTCACAACAAGAACAAAAGAGTAAGTTGAATCCACACATTCAAATCAAATGCTCAAAAATATTTTAAGGGCTCACATATATCAAAGAAAATCTCTCACTCTCACAAAAGAAGTCACATGCATGCAATTGGTACCATAGGCTTGCCCTTAATGTAAATCTCTATTAAAGTAGGCTCGCTCAATCTAAAATTAATTAGGACATTTTCATGGTTATAATGTGGGCTAAGGGACTGGGTATGATATATTTAGGAATAGTGGCTAACCCTCCTAAGCACTTTAACACATCACATAATTAACTTTAAGTCCATATTCTTCAATCCCAACTTCAATTTCACAATTAAAATCATCCCTAACCACGTTCCCTCTTTCTTTAGGAACTACTTTAATTCATACCCACTAGCAAGAACACGATGTCAATTTATTCATCTATATTTTTCCTTCTTTTTTTTCTAGATTTTTTTATTTACAATTTTTGCTAGTGGTGTATTCTTTTACAAAACAAGTGACCATTTCTTCCTTTCATTGGTTCCACTCGAAAGCCACCCAAATTCCCTCCTTACTTCTTTTAGCGCTCATTTCACAATTAAAGTTCTTTAAGAGGTAAAAAGATCAAAACAATGTCAATTAAGAACAAAAAGGGATATAGGCTTGTAATATGGGTGCCAAATAAAAGTCTATAGGTTCAAAATGGTTAACTAGGGATAGATTTTATTTGTAATCAGCATTAAGCTCAAAAAGAACAAAGACAGCCTAAAATCATTTTTCAAACTGAGTCTCACCTAAAATTTCGCTTCGACTCACATACCGGGCAAGTTCTAGACACTAGTACAATGACATGGACTACACAAAAATCTCACTTCACACATGGCACATGACTCACTAAGGATGGTCTCATTCCGACTCTCAAACTAATTCAAGTATTCACAGAGCCACAAGATATTAAGCATTAAGCACAAAGTGAACATAAGTCAAGAATACAAGACATAGGTGTCACGAGACATGCCAAAGCCTAAATATGCTACTATCAAACAAGTCAAGGGCGCCTAGGACTCTCATCTTTATTCCTCCATTTTTTCCTAAGTCCTACACTAAAACAAAAACTACTACCCGATTCAAACTACATTCTATGAAAATGAACTGAGGCACAAAAAACAACCACGGGGGATTATTACTACCTAAAGGAAACTAAAAGATATATTTTTGGATTTTTGTTTAGACTTTAATCCCTCAAGAAAACTGTCTAGGAGATCCATCGACGGGAAAAGTCTAATTTTTTGACTTTTCTTTTCGATTTTTCTTTATTTAAAAAATAAAATTAAGCTACTAAAATACTACACAACTACGAAAACAAAAAATAAGAAACTAAAATCAAAATAAGAAGTTAACATTTTTACTAACATACTACTACTAATTATCTAGAGGAATTCTCCCACCCCCACACTTAAACGAGTGTTGTGTCCCCAATGCACAAATAAAGCAAAAGAAACATAATGAGGGTGGACAAGAAACTCCCTGAAAGGCCAAAGGCCGTAGCAATCGCGGCTCACGAGGTACTCAGACTTCCCCCAGGAATGGTCCTTTGTGCGGGCACCCCACACTTAGTTCTCACCATCTAGCTCACTTTTGCACTCTTCCAATGTCTTTGTTTCCTATGCTTGAAATCCCAAAAAATAAAAATAAACACTACAAAAAATAAACAATAAAGATGGGTTGCCTTCCAACAAGCGCCTGATTTAACGTCGCGGCACGGCGCAAAATCTCGCCTAATCATTGGCGAGAAATACCTTCGACTTCTGACAATCAAAGTCATCTCCATAATAGTGCTTTACTCTTTGTCTGTTCACTAAGAACGTTCTCTCACAATTTGTGATGCACAGCTCAATTGCTCCATGTGGAGTAACTCTTACTACCTCAAATGGTCTCGACCATCTCGATTTGACCTTTCCGGGAAAGATTCTTAACCTCGAATTAAACAAGAGAACTAATTGGCCCAGTTCGAACTCGCGATTGTGAATATGCTTATCATGCCAACGCTTGGTCTTTTCTTTATACAGCTTGGCATTCACATACGCGTGCAAGCGAAACTCATCAAGCTCGTTCAATTGAAACAACTGTTTTTCACCCGCTAATTCTGCATCAAAATTCAACTTCTTTATCGCCCAATAGGCCTTGTGCTCAAGTTCCACCGATAATGGCATGCCTTCCCATAAACCAGCTTGTAAGGAGAGGCACTAATTGGAGTTTTGTAGGCGGTCTGGTATGCCTATAGAGCATCATCAAGCTTTGCAGCCCAATTTTTCCTACTTGCACCAATCGACTTCTCCAGAATATACTTTATCTCTCTATTGCACACCTCAACTTGTCCACCAGTCTAAGGATGGTAGGCGGTCGCAACCTTATGTTTGACCCCGTATTTTGCTAAGAGATTGTCCAACAGCTTGTTACAAATATGGGTGCCCCCATCACTTATCATCACCTTCGGAGTGCCGAACCTTGTAAAGATATGCTTTTTCACAAAGTTAACCACAACCTTGGCATCATTGGTAGGAAGAGCAATGGCCTCCACCCACTTCGACTCATAGTCAACGGCCACCAAAATGTACTTGCACCCATTGGACGGGGGAAACGGGCCCATGAAATCAATTCCCCACACATCAAAGATTCTAACCTCCATAATACCATGCAACGGCATCTCATGCCTTTTCATAATCGTTCCCGTTCTCTGGCATCTATCACACTTCCTCACGAACTCATGGGCATCTTTAAATAACCTAGGCCAATAGAAACCCGATTACAACACCTTGGCTGCCATTTTGTCACTGCATGGTGACCACCATAGGGTGACGCATGACAGTCATGCAAAATATCATTTATCTCAGACTCGGGCACACATTTTCTCATCAAGTTATCGGCACACGATTTGAAAAGAAATGTCTCATCCCACACATATGATCTCACATCCCGCAAGAACATCCTTTTCGCATGAGGTTCAATGTCAGGTGGCATTATCCACAAGCTAGATAGTTTACAATATCTACATACCATGGCACCTCCCCAACAATAACAGCCAACAATTGCTCATCTGGGAAGGTTTCCTTGAATACACCTCCTTCAGCTACATGACTCCGAGTTTCTAACCTGGACAGGTGATCGACCACTTGATTCTCTGTTCCTTTACGGACTCGGATCTCCAAGTCAAATTCTTGCAAGAGTAAAACCCAATGAATTAGCCTTGGTTTAGCATCTTTCTTTTCGAACAAATACCTGATGGCTACATGGTCTGTGTAGATGATGACTTTGGTACCAACCAAATACGCCTGAAATTTATCGAATGCCCACACTACAACAAGCAACTCCTTTTCTATCATAGTATAATTTATTTGAGCAGGAGTGAGAGTCTTGCTTGCGTAGTAAATGGAGTGAAATATTTTGCTCCTCCTCTGGACCAATATGGCCCCAATTGCACCATCACTAGCGTCACACATCAACTCGAATGGCTCGTTCCAGTCAGGAGCCACTATGATTGGTGCACTCATTAACTTCTTTTTTAGCTCCTCGAATGCTTTCAGACAAGCATCGTCAAACTTGAACGGCACATCCTTCTTTAACAACCTGCACAAATGAGAGGAAATGTTTGAGAAATCCTTTATAAATCGGCGATAAAAACCTGCATGTCCTAGAAAGCTCCAAACTCCTTTCACTGAAATTGGTGGTGACAATTTTTAAATTGCTTCCACCTTAGCCTTGTCAATTTCCAGTCCATCTTTGGACACCTTGTGCTCCAGCACTATACCTTCACGTACCATAAAATGACACTTTTTCCAATTCAGTACCAGATTAGTCTCCTCGTACCTAGCAAGCACTTTAGCAAGATTGGTCAAGCATTTATCAAAAGAGGGGCCAAACACAGAAAAATCATCCATAAAGACCTCCACAAATCATTCCACCATATCGGTAAAAGTAGTCATCATACACCTTTGAAAAGTCGTAGGTGCATTACATAACCCGAATGACATTCTCTTAAATGCATAAGTGCCATAAGGGCATGTAAAAGTGGTCTTTTTTGATTTTCCGGGGCAATACTAATCTGATTATACCCCGAATAGCCGTCAAGGAAACAATAGTATTCCTGTCCGACTAACCAGTCAAGCATTTGATCAATGAAGGGGAGAGGGAAGCGATCTTTTTGTGTAGCATTATTCAACTTCCTATAATCTATGCATATTCGCCAACCAGCCACAATTCTAGTTGGGATTAATTCATTTTGTTCATTCACTACAACAGTCATACCCCCCTTTTTAGGTACACATTGAACATGGCTTACCCATTTACTATCGGAGATAAGATATACTATACCTGCATCTAGCCACATAATCACTTCTTTTATTACCACCTCTTTCATGATTGAATTTAGGTGGCGTTGATGTTCCACGCTAGGCTTGTGTCCCTCCTCGATGAGTATTTTGTCCATGCAGAATTCATGGCTAATTGAAACACATCTTCAATCACTCTTTCGGGGTAAGTAATGGATCTATCATCTAATTGGAACATAACAGTAGTTGGTCTTTGAGATCCCAGACCCAGTTTCTTGAACAAGGACAAGGGAATCAGATTTATGCTCACCCCCAAATCACAACGAGCACGGCCTACAACAACATTACCAATCAACACAGGGATGGTGAAGCTGCCAGGATCCTTAAGCTTTTGTGGAAGCTTGTTTTGGACCCTCGAGGTGCACTCCTCAGTAAGTGCGACTGTCTCGAATTCAGTCAATCTCTTCTTGTGAGCCATTATATCTTTGATGCACTTAACATATTTTGGAATTTCACGAAGTACATCAACTAATGGAATATTTAATTGAACTTGGCTCAACATAGAGAGAAATTTGTTAAACATGCGATCACCATTCTTCTTCTACAACCTTTGGGGGAAAGGCGGTGGTGGCCTTGGTGCACCCACTAACTCTAAACTTGCATCATCTTTCTTTAACTCATGTGTTGCTTTAGGAATCAACTCCCTCTCAGGTACAAGCTTATCTTTTCTCTTCTTTGTGACCTCTTCTAGATCCGTTCCGTTTCTAAGTGTGACTGCATTAACTTGAGGATTCTTCTCTGTATTAGTGGGAAGCACACCTGCATGCCTAGTATTTTGATTTTCCAAAAATTTCCTGACTTGTCTCTCAAGGTTACTAAAATTGGTCATGAATTGCTGATTGTCAAGCAACAACTTCTTCAACGGGGCATTCATATTCGCCTCTACTTGTTGGGGTTGCTTCTGCGGTTGACTAGAATTTCCTTGGGGTCTATACTAATTCTGAGTTATCTGATTCCTACCCCATGAGAAGTTAGGGTGATTCTTCCAATTTGGGTTGTATGTGTTCCTATATTCTGCTTGCTGATTTATCGGACCTCTACTTTGTTGTCCCACATAGTAGATGGATTCAAGATTCGCGGGACATATGTCACTCATGTGACCTTCACCACATAACTCGCGTCAAGTAGACATCTGTTGCACGTGTTGCATCTGTTGTGCTTGATGCATAGTCATTTTATTCATCCGATTTTCCAACCTTGATATATCTGCCCTCATGGCTGAGAAATTATCGAGCTCAATCACACCTGCTACCTTTTGTTTAAGTGCTCTTCATGGTTCCCCATCTCTTTTCCAATTATTATCATTAGCAGTGAAATTATTTAACAAGATCTGGATTTCACTATACGGTTTTTCCATGCAACTACCCCCACATGCTGAGTCAATATTCTTCTTTGATGTTTCGTCCAACCCATCAACGAAAGTGTGACCCAATACCTCATCAGTATGACAATGATGTGGGCAATCTCTGAGTAGCTTCTTATATTTTTCCCAAACTTGACGATGAGTCTCACCATCCCGTTGTTGAAACCCAAGAATCTAGCTCCTCAGCAACTTCGTCTTCTTAGTGGAAACAAACTTGATTAAGAACTTTCGTGCTAGATCATCCCAAGTGTGGATCGAGTTTGCAGGCTCCTTCTGCAACTATTCTTTGGCTTCCCCCAGCAGTTAAAACGGAAATAGTGTCAGTCTGACATAGTCCTTGGAAACATTTGGATAATTATAAGTATCCGTTATTTCTAGAAAGTTTTGAATGTGCCGCTGCGGATCTTCATGAGATAGACCCACCTACTGCCCTGTGGACTGAATCAGTCATACCATATATTGTTTGAGCTCAAAGTGACCCGTGATATCTGGCTTCACTATAGCCTGAGTCATATTAGCAAGATTAGGCCTTGCGGCCTCGATCACATGTCGCTCTTCATTACCTGCCATCTCCAGTGGTTAAGGTTGAACTACGATGTCCAACTCTCCTTTTGTTATAGTTCTAGCTTCGACTTCCCTCCTTAACCTGCGAAGTGTTTGTTCTATTTCAGGATCAAGAGGAAGGAGGTTGTTCACACTTCTACTCTTTCGCAATCAAGGGAAGAGCTTGCGTTAACATAAATAAAGCAAGCTAAAAGTTAAAACATGAACAAATAATGAATTAAAGCTTAACTTAGATAAACAATCAACAACTAAATCCCCGGCAACGGCGCCAAACACTTGTTGGTTCCCTAAGTACACGCAAGTATACGTGGCCGTCAAGTGATAAAGTTATTCGAAAGTCGGATGTCAAACCTACAAAGACTTAGATTAATCGTTAACTAAGCTAACTAAATTCAATTAACTGTCCAAGATAATCAAAAATGTTATTTTTCCACTAAACTACTTTTGCATAAATTAAACAAGTAATTAGCTAAATTAATTAGGAGCCAAGCTGTGGTTTTGGATTTTACTCAGAGGAGATGAAGATTCAAGGGTTGTGGTTGGCTTATCAATCCTATTAAGTTCAATAATCACACTCGTTAATCCAGATTATCTATGGTAGCTAATTGACCGAATCGTTTATATGAATAGCATGTTCCCACAATACTATTCGCCTATCCACAATCTATATTCCTGTGGTATTGAGTCTATCATGAACGAATATAATACGTTATTCAACTAAGCAAGACTGTTAGGTATATTCCTATCCTAACCGTGAAATCGTTCCCCGAGCCACGGGTTCAGAAATAAGCTCTCTTTAATTCTACTATAATCTAAACACGGATCTCCCAAGCATAGCATAGAAGTGACCCGTGATATCCGGCTTCACTATAGCCTGAGTCATATTAGCAAGATTAGGCCTTGCGGCCTCGATCACAGGTCGCTCTTCATTACCTACCATCTCCAATGGTTGAGGTTGAACTACGATATCCAACTCTCCTTCTGTTCTAGTTCTAGCTTCGACTTCCCTCCTTAACCTGCAAAGTGTTTGTTCTATTTCAGGATCAAGAGGAAGGAGGTTGTTCACACTTCTACTCCTTCACATTCAAGGGAAGAGCCTGCGTTAACACAAATAAAGCAAGCTAAAAGTTAAAACTTGAACAAATAACGAATAAAAGCTTAACTTAGATAAATAATCAACAACTAAATCCCTGACAACGGCACCAAAACTTGTCGGTTCCCTAAGTACACGCAAGTATACGTGGCCGTCAAGTGATAAAGTTATTCGAAGGTCGGATGTCGAACCTACAGAGACTTAGATTAATCGTTAACTAAGCTAACTAAATACAATTAACTGTCCAAAATAATCAAAAATATTGTTTTTCCCCTAAACTACTTTTGCATAAATTAAACAAGTAATTATCTAAATTAATTAGGAGCAAAGGTGTGTTTTTGGATTTTACTCATTGGAGATGAAGATTCCAGGGTTGTGATTGGTTTATCAATCCTACTAAGTTCAATAATCACGCTCATTAATCCAGATTATCTATGGTTGCTAATTGACCAGATCGTTTATATGAATAGCATTTTTCAACAATACTATTCGCCTATCCACAATCTGTATTCCTATGGTATTGAGTCTATCATGAACGAATATAATACGGTATTCAATTAAGCAAGACTTTTAGGTATATTTCTATCTTAACTGCGAAATCGTTCCCCGAGCCACGGGTTTAGAAACAAGCTCTCTTTAATTATACTCTAATCTAAACACGGTTTTCCCACGCATAGCATAGATAGTAAGGTAAATTGGTAGCTACAACAAGTCACAAGTCAAAACTAGAATTAAAGAAATAACCACAAGATGATAATCCTAAATAACGTAGATGTAATTAGTTAACATTAATAATCATGTCAACCACAACCCTAGAAACTAGAATGCTTAGCCACTCATATTCGTAGTAACAATTTTCCAAGTACTTTGCATAAACAAATTACAAAGAAAATATGAAGGAATGAAGAACTCGATGATTTTCTCCTCCAAAAGCTATTCCACGTGATGTTCTTGCCTCCACATAATGTCCAACACCTCAAAACATAGGTTTAGAACCCCTTTTATACATGTTGGGGCATGTAGGGTTGAAATCCCCAAGTCCTAGTCGAATTAAGACAAAATCCGCCTTTTGGCGTCACGCTTCGCGCCTGGCACGGATCTGGACATCAAACTTTTTGGTCTTCTGTCAATGGCATTTTGGTTGGTGCCTAGCGCCAACCTGGACAGTGAATATTTTAGCCTGCTGTCAACGGCATTTTCGTTGGTGCCTGGCACCAACCTGGGCACCAACTTATACTTCCTCCAAATTCTTCTCTTTTTGACGTCAATTTGCATGCAAACTCCCCAAATCACTTCCAATTGATTCCTACACATAAAAATATCATTATTAAGCTCGAGTCACAAATATTCATACTAAAGTTAACAAGATCGAGGCATAACGCAAGGCAAATTACATGCAAAAATATGGAATTTTAGCCAAACATCAAGAACCTAGGCCTTCCTTCACTCCTTTTGCTGGAGATGAGGGTAAAGGGCATGAGGCATGAGAAGGTTGATTGATTTTATGAAAAAAGGGTTGTGTCTGCAATAGTTGACAGGTTTATTGATTTTAAGAGCGAAAAAGTGCTGAATGGGAAGATACTTTCCAATACTGATGAAAAAGGCATGGCCCAGCTGGTGGAGAAGCTTGTATTGCACGGATGGACACATATGTTTGTTAAACCCTTTCCTTATGTATATGTACCTGCAGTTTTCGAGTTGTATAAAACTTTTCAGCTAGATGGCAAAGTCGTAAAGAGTTTTGTGAGAAAAGTTGAGATGGAGTTTGATGTTGAAGAGCTTGGGCTTCTGCTGAACAGTCCATCCCTGGGATTTGACAACTATCTGAAGAAAAAGTGTCCTGCTATTGACAATAATGTGGACACGGGCATTGTGGTTACCAGAAGGTTCTCCTAGAAGTTTGAGCTAGATGCTCCCCAAAAGGTGTATAAGACTTACATGACACCTTCTCACAAACTGTTGTTTCACTTTGTGAACTCCTGCATTATGCACGGATCTGATAGGAGACATGAGGCCACCTACTTGATATAATTGTAATGGAGTTGTTGGATACAGGTAGATCCATAAACCTTCCCAGCATGATGATTCAACATATGACAAGGGCTTCAAACACCTCCAAGTGTAAGCATGATATGCCTCGTTGCTTCATGCTTACTAGGTTATTTGACAAGCTCAATATATCCCTACCTGACCTATAGTTTGGAAATCACAATGATGTTATGGATACTGTCACACATAAGCAGTGTGGATATGATGAGATCAAGGCTAGAGGGCCAACTGGTTCTGCAATTTTGCCTGGAAGCAGTAGAGCTGTTGAACTCTCTATGAGGTTGGAGTTGGATTTGGAAGAGAATGCTAAGCTTAGGGAGGAGAATGATGAGATGAGAAAGGAAACCGGGTAGCAAAGGGAGGAGCTCAGAAACGACAGAGAGACCCATGCTCAATAGATTGCCACCCTAGTAAAAGCCTTGACCCTCTCATCCTTTTATCCTTGATCTTGGTCCTTTACCCCTTATCTCCAATCTATTTTGTTAACCTAGTGGTGCTTTCTTTTTTGTTGTTCTAGTCTAGTTTTACGTAGTCTACAGGATATTTCAGCATATTTTGTTTTAATGTTTTAGTTCAAGGCCCGGGGCTTAATTTGGCACAACTTAATGGACTTTCTTATGTTGTTTACTTTCTTCTCACATGGTTCTTATTTTTGGCATAGTTCATTTGTCTTGATATCTCATGTGCCTGTGTTGTAGCCTCAATGGCCATGAATCTTGCATTGACTGTGCTTACACTGTCTAACATCTTTCTGTTTTTTATGATGCCAAAAGGGGAAGATGGAGTTGGGTGGGTGATTGATGTATCTGAATTTGGGAGATGTCTGTTTCAAATATGTTTGTGTTTGTGTTATTGAATGTCATTACCTGGTTCATGAGTACAAAGTTTGTCATCATCAAAAAGAGGAAATTTATTGAGAATTGGGGTTTTGATAATGAACAACGTGGGTCCAGTGAAAGTGTACTAAGAACTAGGTCATCAAGGTGGCTGCTGAAGTGTGTTAAGAACCAGGTCCTCAAGGTAGCTCTGAAGGTTCTTACAAGACAGTAACTTTTACACAAAGTTACTATAGTCCGAGATTGCTGGAAATGGCTTTTGATGCGATAAGGACTGTTGTCCAAGAATATCTGGTCGCATAAGTGATAGACAAGAGTCACAAGATTCGTGGAGTCCTTGGAGATTTAGGATTGCTATCAAATAAGAAGTTGATTGTGTTTAGGACTCCCAAAGATCTCGGAGTACTGGGAAGTTAAATACTTTCCATGTAGACTGAGAAGATCATACTTTTGCACATCTACTGAGGAACAACATACTGTATCTCGAGTTTAACATTCAAGTCAATCATCAGTGACAGTGTTCTTCTTGAGTGTGTTAGTTCATGTGTATTAGGAAATCTAGTTGTAATCAAGACTTCATTCATAACCTGTTAGTTCGAGTAA
The DNA here is from genome assembly GCA_000715115.1 of Nicotiana otophora. Taxonomy (NCBI): domain Eukaryota; kingdom Viridiplantae; phylum Streptophyta; class Magnoliopsida; order Solanales; family Solanaceae; genus Nicotiana; species Nicotiana otophora. Next base: position 151,957 of record AWOL01S0006789.1, on the reverse strand, counting down.
TTGTTTGAGTGTGCAAGTTAGAGTAACTTGTAGTTCATTCAAATAGCTAAAGTAGGAGAAGTGTGTAGGTATTGGTTTACAGGTCCTGCAATCAGTACATTTGGCTCATTTATTATAGTGAAGTTGAAGTTAAAATCCTACGTGTTAGGTCGTGGTTTCTGCACCTTTGAGCCGAGTGATTTTCAACGTAAAAATTGTTGTTCTTATTTTTACTGTTTATTTAATTTACGCATAATGAGTAAGGCAAAGAACCAAGTTCTTTAGTAATTTAGGAAGGCACTCAAATTAACAGGATGTTATTGCACTTGAGTGTATGTTCGGTTTGGAGCCCGCGGGGCTCGGGTGAGGTTTTAAATGAGTTTGGCTAGTTTTGGAACAACTGATGCATAGCTGATACAGGTGTCAACCTGCAAATCTTGCATTTGCGAGCTCGCTTTTGATGTCAATGATCCCATTTGCAAAAATAGGCTGGGGACTGGTACTTCACTTTTGCGAAGAAAGGTTTGCTTTTGCGAACTGAGCTGGGATCGTATTTGTGATCTCAGTGTCGCATTTGCGAAGCATGAACCGCATTTGCGATGGCTGTGGCTTTGCAAATGCGAGGTATATGTCGCATTTGCGACTTCTGCAGTCCTGAAGTACTGATCGCATTTCTGATCAGTATGTCACATTTGTGGACATCGCAACTGGGATAAAGAGGGAAAAATCTGGACCTAGCTCATTTTACAGTATTTTTCAACCCCAAACACTCTAGAGACAATTTGTGAACTGGATGTTTCTTCCCAAATTTATTTGTAAGCAACTTTAACTAGATATTAATCAATATCAGTTACTTTTCACGAATTTTTAACATCAAATATATAAATTCCATGGTAGAAATTAGGGGTTTTGGGTAGAATTTAGGAATTTTATAAAATTGAGATTTATACCTCAAATTGAAGCCGAATTTCGAAATAAATCACACGATCGGGCTCGAGGGTGAATGGGTAATCGGGCTTTGGTCAAAATCTCAAATTTCGACCAAGCGAGCACGGGGTTGACTTTTTCAAAAATGATCAAAATTGAACCTTTTTCATTCGTGGGTAGTTTTTAAAGCTTGTTTTGAATTGTTTTATCGATAATTGACTAGATTCAGTTGGTTTGGAGGCTTGTTCAAAGGCAAAGCTGTGATTGATAATTGATTTGGTTGCTGAGTGAGGTAAGTATCGTAGTTAACTTTGACTTGAGGGAATTAGGACTTGTTGGTCTATTTGCTACGTAAATTATATGTGGGGACGATGTGTATACAAGGTGACAAGTATATATCCGTTTTCATAGGTTAAAGCATGCGGGTGAAAATCGTCTTATTGTACTGGGTTGTTTCATTTGCTATGCCTTCCATGTCTTAGTTAGCTTGTTACTCTTCAATTGTCCGCTTCCGTGTTTATCGCTTTTTTTGAAGTTGTAGTGATATTTAAAGTTGAAATTGCTTATTCTAACAATACAGTTGAATTTGAAATTTGCTTCCCACTTTACTTGATACTTTGGGTTATTATTGTTGCTTGGCAAGGAATAGTAAAAAGCACGAAGGGTGTTGTCGTGCCTTATTTGCATATTGTTATTCTTTATTGAGTGAATGTGAGGACTAAAACATGAAGGGCGATGTCATGCACTTGATTGCTTTACTATCATTATCATGAGAGGATGAGAGTAAAAGCACGAAAGCTGATGTCGTGCCATTGCATTTATCATATCATCTGAGGAAGAGAGTAAAAGTACGAAAGGTGATGTCGTGCCAATTTATTTATCATATTATGTGAGGAAGAGAGTAAAAGACAAAAGGGTGATGCCGCGCCATTACATTTATCATATTATATGGTGAGGATGAGAGTAAAGGCACGAAAGGTGATGCCGTACAATTTGGTGATTTCATTAGCTTTACTTGATACTTGAATTGTGAGTTTAACTTGGCGGTTTCATTGCTTATTTCGGAAAGAGACATACTTGGTGATTCTGTACTTATTGTTCCCGTTGTTGCCCCTTTTATATGCCCCACCCCATTATTTCTTTTAATTCTTTACTTGTCATTTTCGTTGCTTTATATATATATCTACACGAGTTTTTTGTAGGTGTCTTGTCTTAGCCTCGTCACTACCTCGTTAGGGTTAGGCTCGACACTTACTGAGTATATTAGGTAGGTTGTACTCATATTATATTTCTGCACTCCTTGTGTAGATTTCGACGTTGATACCAGCAGAGTTCCGAGAGGCACTTAACGAATAACAGTCAGTTATTCGAGGTAGATCTGCACCATATCCGCAGGACCTAGAGTCACTTTCCTCTATCTACTGTACCATTTCCATTTTACTTCGGACAATGTTGTATTTCTTTTGAAATCTTGTATTTAGATGGATCTAAACGCTCATATACCTGTGATACCAGATCTTGGGGTGATTTATGTTATGCTATTGACCAATTATTAAACATTTTTTTTATTTCGTATTATCTTTTGTGTTGGCTTGCCTGTCATTCGGTGTTAGGCGCCATCATGGTCCCGCAGTTGGAATTTTAGATCGTACAAAACTTTACTTATAGCCTGTTTGACCAAGCTTCTCCAAAGTCAAAAGCACTTTTTTTATCAAATAAGAGTTTTTTTTAAAGTTGAAGTGTTTGGCCAAGATTTTAAAAGAAAAAAAGTGCTTTAGAGTAGAAGGAGAAGCGGTTTTGGAGAAGCACAAAAAAATAGCCTCTCCCTAAAAATACTTTTTTGAAAAGCACTTTTGAGAAAAATACACTTACTAATACTTTTTAAAAGATGGCCAAACACAAATTGCTGCTCATAAGTTCTTTTCAAATTAATTAGCCAAACACAAACTTGTTTCTCTTCAAAAATACGTTTGAAAAAATCACTTTTGAAAAAGAAATACTTCTCAAAATAAACTAATTTTTTAAGAGCCCGTTTGGACATAAGAAAAATTACACTTTGTTCCGAAAATTTTTCACTTTTTTCCGAAATCAGTCACTACTACAAATTCGGTAAAAACCGAACAAAAAAACCGACCAACGTTGGTCGGTAATGGTCAAAAACCGACCAAAACGCGATCATTTACGTGTGGACGGTATTTTTGTGGTCAGAAAGGCATACCGACCAAAGTTGGTCGGAAATTACCGACCAAATTTGGTCGGTCAATTATATTAAAAAAATATATATATTGCATAAAAAACCGACCAAAGTTGGTCGGTATTTTAATTATGTAATAAAAAGATTCACCATTTGGGACTCGAACCGGGGTCTGTACTGTGGTAGGATACTATTCTACCGCTAGACCATTGATACATTTTGTTTTAAAACTGTCTTTTATTTGATTTATACTCTTTAATTGTATTTTCGTACTAAAATAACCAACCAAAGTTGGTCGGTTTTGTTAAAAAGTAAAATTACCGACCAAAGTTGGTCAGTTTTTTTAAATGACCGGCCGAATTAACCGACCAATTTTGGTCGGTTTTTTTAATATTAATTTTTATTTATTTTAATTGAAAAACCGACCAAAGTTGGTCGGTTTCTTGAAACATAAATTTCTCGGGACACAAAAATAGTTTCCCGTATTTTTGCTCCAAAGAAAACCGACCAAAGTTGGTCGGTTTCGTAAAAAAAATAATTTTTTTTTTTTGAAAAACCGACCAACTTTGGTCGGTTTTTTGACAGACCAAAGTTGGTCGGTCGACTTTGGTCGGTTTTTGCCGAATTTCTAATAGTGAATGTTTGGCCATAAATTTTTAAATTTTCACTTGAAGATGGATTTTGGAATTTTTCGAAAATTTGAAAAACTCCAAAAAGCTGTTTTTTAAAATTTTCACTCAGATCACTCACAAAACTTCAAAAATAACCCAAAATTATATTCATGTCCAAACACAACTCTAGTTTTCAAATACCATTTTCACTTGAAACAATTTCACTTTTATTCGAAATTTTACAATTCTTATGTCCAAACGCCCACTAAGCTTGGGCAGACATGCTATTAGCTTAATCTAACAATTTCAACTACTCCACTCATTAGTATTCCCTCGGAAAGAAAGATTTGCTTTTGCTTTTTCCTGGAGATATAGTGCATGAATCGCTGTGGTCCAACAGACTATTAGCCTGAGACGCTAGTCCATACATATCTAGCTTATGAAATATACGTTTTACTTATTTTGGTTCTTGTTTTAAACGTATTACTTTGATCTTTTCCATAATTTTGTCATTTAGGTTCGGCCGGTTCCAGCTACTCGTGGAGTCAAAGTTTTAAAATTACTTTCAATTAGTACAGTATTTGCTTATTGGGTTAAGGAAATTAAGAACTTTTCCATTGATAAAACGCCGGTGGTGTATTCTACAATAGTTGCTTGGTTTGCTATGTAAAGTGAAGAAACGGTAATGTTATTCTATTTAATTTTCAAACATGAAAACCCCTTTAGAAAAATTATGAGTAGAACCTTTTTATATAGAGAGAGAACATTAATTATAATTTTCTCATTTTTTTACCATCACGTTTTAAATAGCTATACACTTGCATTAAGTGGCTGGCAAAAACTTTTGGGTAAAAACTGTGAAGCACTTATGACTTTAACATTCTGAATTTGTCGTTGTGCAAGTGTGCATAAGACTTCATTATTGTCATTGTCATGTTATATTTATTAAACATATTCATTTTCGCATATTTGAGATTATGAACTTGTGTAATAGACTTGTAGCTTAGCTTATCGTAAATAGCTTGTTAATAGTTGGAGCCAAGAATGCACATTCTCTCTATTCTCCCTCCTCTCCGTTCTTCTTTAACTATCAACAATTCCTCTTCCCCCTCCCCACGTCTCATCAGATCTTTACCATGAATGACCAATCACAAACCACCGACCCACCCTTCAATCCCTCTCCTAACTTAAATTCTATGCAAATAGATACCAACACTCCAAGTCCCGAAAATCCATCCTTTCTCCGGAAGTTAATAAGTCATGCACAGATATCCATTGAAACATAACAAACGTATGCACGCAACAATTCACTTGACCTTGCTGACGAAACCCATGTAAATGCAGACACTAACCCTTTCATTTCCCTCACATCCATCGACAAAAATAGACTATATTCCCCATGGAAGTTTTCCGTCATCATCAAAGTGGTCGGCCGAAAACTGGGCCATCAATTGTTGAGGCAAAACATCTATTCGCAATAGCAACCAACTGAAGAGCTTCCTCTGATAGACCTGGGAGCGGATTTTTTTCTCATCACATTCCAACAGAAAGAAAACATGAAAAAGTCTCATCATGACGGTCCATGGTTCGTCCTCAACCACTTCCTATCTGTTTAACGTTGTGAACCAAGATTTATCGCATCTAAAACACATTTTACTTACATTGCTATATGGATCTAACTGCCAAAGCTACCAACTGAATTTTATGATTTGGACATTCTTACACGAGTGGGTAACACGATTGAGAAATCACTTAAGGTTGATATATGCATATCTACATAAATTGTGAGGTATGCAAGAATTTGCATAGAAGTCCCACTTGAACAACCCCTACGTACCCATATCTACATAGGTACACACAAACAAGTCATTCATTATGAGGGCCTATATTTATTATGCCTAAATTGTAGCAGACTAGGTTACAATATGTAACAATGCACTCATCTCACAAATACAACTCCACATACATCCCCACAATCATCACCTGAACATAGCAACCTATCCACTATACCTCAAACCCTGCAGCCCCAACAAAAGTCAAACGAATGGAAAACAATAGTCTTCCCCAAGAGAAAACCACAAAAATCAGCACACCAAATTCATGCACCTGACATTCACACGTTACGCCAGTCTACACAGCACACCACCATGGGCAAGACACCTACGTCACCTACAGGTAAGTTTAGTAACCCTAATCTACTAAAGAAAAAAACCCACTGGTTTTACAAGCAATGCCAAAGCAGATTCTCCTAAATTCTTTAATGACTCAGTTTTATCGCATTTAATCACACATGATTTGTCAGAGATTAATGCAACTCCTCTTAATTTTGAATCACATGTGCAAATTTCACCTACAAAACGGGTCATTCCCATAAGAGTTACACCAAAACCCCTAGCAAGTCCCTTGGCCCAAACCACCATCGCAGGGCTAGATCAAAACTCTACTGACAAGGCTATACCGAGTAATATTGTATCTTCCTTACTTGTGACGCCAAATGCCACTAAGCAACTACCATCTTCTTCCACATATGCTGACTCATTCATAGAGACAAAAATTCAGGTCAATTTTCTTAAACCTACTCCCCATCATTACCCTATTGAACAACCCACCTTAAATCACTCTCATACCAATGCCAACAATCTATTGGGCCTAATCTCTTCCACATGTCCATCATTACAACTCACATCTTCCACTATCACTCACAACCCCCCAATTAAGCCCAAAAGACAGTCCTCTCTTATTGTCATCTACTTATACAGATGCTAAGTTACACCATTCCACAAACCCCACTACCCAGGCCTCCACTTTTATATCTCATGCCTCATTACCTTCGGTACTTTCGCAGACGCTATCACCCTCATCCAGTCACACCTCTTCCCTCACGACACCCCTAGTATCACCATCGACTCATGAAATCCAATGCACCAAACATGAATCCATACCAACAAATTTTCATAACTCAAACACCACAGGCAACGACAGACCCCCAGTCCTGGTTGGAACTAGCTTTCCAAAATCAAGCTCTCACTTTCACTATGGAAGTGAACAACCAAGAGGACATGATACTACTACACAACCCCTCTGACCTTGCTCAGATAGTCACGGAGGGCATGAGGTTGGCGATGGATCTTTATGGCCAGTACCATTGGTCTATGACATCGACCCACACCACTCAACCACTAAATCTCCCCTTTTATCCAACCCCCCTTCTTGCACCATTAACTCCTTGGATACAACCCTATGTCCTAACTCCAACACCACTCAAAATATTTCCACTATCCCCCAACAGTCCCACGACATCTTATCCCCATTCAAAACTACTCCACAGCACTACCACATCAACTCTCACACTGCCGACGAATTAGAGGAACCCGACCATCAGGAAATCGCGGAGATCATGCAACAGTACAGGGAAACCAAAACGGAGGTAATTTATCTCAAAGAAATCAAAGCATATGTCCTCAAAGAATAGTACGCAAAAACCTATTTCTCATATGCCCACCAAACCTTCGTTGTTGCTCACTCTTCCTCCGCCCAACTACCAACCCATCTGTGGAAAAATATGTAATAGTGTTCAATCCCACACGATAAGCAGAGGATCCTCCACACCCACTTCCCCCTAATATGCACTTCATTATATGGAATTGTAGAGGATCCCAATCACCTGATTTCAGTCGTAACTTTTGTTACCTCTTAGACTACCATCATCCCACTCTTGTTATTCTCATCGAAACACATATCTCTTATCACACGGCCCTTAATGATGATTTTCAATTCACAAATATGGCACAAGTGCTTGCTGAGGGCAACTCGGGTGGCATAGTTGTGTTTTGGAGTCATGACTTACTCAATATGGAGGAAGTAGCTATGACACATCAGAAAATACACTGCATGATTCAGGTAACTCCTCTTCCTAATAAATGACTTCTTTCAGCTATGTATGCCAGTACTACTTATACAGATAGATGTATCCTTTGAAATAACCTAAAATGCATCTCGGATAATTATAAGGGGACCCTGGATAGTAAGGGTGATTTTAATGAAATAGTCCGAGGAAATGAGAAGTTTCGTGGTAACAGAGTTAATGTAACTCGTGCAAATAACTTTCTCAATTGCATAAATTACTGTAACCTCTCTGACTTAGGATTTAAAGGCAGCAAATATACTTGAACAAATAATCGAACGAATGGACATACTATTTTAGGAGAAATCATATTACTGCACTCCAAGACACTGCTGGAAACTGGTGCCATGATACTGTAGTCATTAAGAATACAATTATTTCATACTTTAACTCACTCTTTACCACAGAATCCATCTCCTCCTCGGGCTTCTTTCCACCAGCCCTTAATAACTCACTTACGAATGCATATTGTCGTATTCTCTCCAAACCTTTAGAGGATAATGAAGTACTCAATGCAAAACATTCCTTTAAACTAATGAAGGCTCCAGGCCCTGATAGCTTACACCCATACTTCTATCAAAAATATTGGACTGAAATCAAAGATTCAATTCTAGTTTTTTGCAATCAAATATTCCATACTGGATGTGCTCCTGAAGACATTAATTCAACCTATCTTTACCTAATTCCTAAACATATCTGTCGTAGTTAACCATTTTCTCCCAATTAGTCTTTGTAACACAATTTATAAAATAATCACCAAGATTATTATTAACTGCATCAAGCCCTTTTGGATAAATTAATTCACCCTACTCAAACTAGCTTCCAAAAAAATAAAAGAGCAGTAGACAATGCCATTATAGTATAAGAAATTCTCCTTAAATTTCAAAACATGAGGGGTCGTAGTAGTAATATGCTCTAAAACTAGATTTCGAAAAAGCTTTTGGCCGACATGACTGGTCTATTATCAAGCTTTCTTTAACTCACCTAAATGTTCGCCCCACATTAATAAAGCTTATAATGTCATGTGTTACTAACTCTTCTATATTGATCTTATTCAATGGCTCTCCAACTCCCTCGTTCCTACCATCGCAGGGTATAAGGCAGGGTGACCTCTATCACTATACATATTCATTATATGTATGGAGATGCTATCCTAATGCATTAATGTTGCTGTTGATTATAATTCTTGGATAAACATTAAATTGTCATGCTTGGGACCCCCAATTTCACACTTATTCTATGCGGATAATATTATTCTAACATCACGCATTATTCCACACTCATGCGCATCTATTATAGATACCTTAACCTACATCTAAAACTGGTCGGGCATGAAAATTAACTTCTCTAAGTCTAGGATTTTTTTCTCAAAAAACTGTTCAACCACACGCAAGGTGCCCATCCTCCAATCCTTCAATATGGCAGAAGGCTCCACCTTTGGTAAATATTTGGAATTTCCCATTTTTGTCAAAAGGCCGAAGAAACGAGATTTTCAGTCCCTCATAGATAATTTAAAGCTAGACTTGCGGGCTGGAAAATATCTTTTCTTACACTAGCGGGTCGTACAACACTCGTTCGTTCAACTCTTAAATCGTTGCCCAATTACATAATGCAATATATATTGTTACCACCATACATTCTCAAACATCTTGACCGATATTAATGTAACTTCTTGTGGGTCACGACCAACCACAAAAAATAGTTGCACCTAATTAAATGGGACTCTATCACTACACCAACGGATCAGGGGTGTCTTAGAATTCAAAAACTCTCATTCAAAAATGATGCACTTCATATTGCATTAGCATCGCGCCTATTCCATAATCCATGCACACTATGGACCTCTATTCTTTTGGCAAAATACTGCAAACCCTCTTTGACCACTCCCTCAAACCCTTCTTTTATTTGGAAAAACATTCGGAGAGGATGGGGTTACTGTAAGAAGGGCTCACTGTAGACAATTATCACTGGCTCTTTCACAAACTTTTGGCACGATGCATGGATTGCTCCAGACTGCCCATTATGCTCCCTCATCGTGGGGCCCCTAAATCAGTTTGAAAACAATACCTCTATGCACACTTTATTCATAATAATCATTGGGACCTTCACAATATTTCTTTTGTCCTCCCCTGTACCTTGATTCAACGAATGCATAATATACACCTACCTCAGTTTTCTTCAGGCCATGATAAAATCATTTAGGCACTTAACCCAAATGCACAATTCATAGTTAAGTCTAGCTATCTCTCATTAGTCCCACCAAAAATTAGCTTATCATAAAAATGGATTTGGAAGCTTCACATCCCCCCAAAAATTGTCCAGTTCCTTTGGCTATGTAGGCCATGAACGCCCACCCACAAAGCAATACCTTCATAAATTAACAATTACTCCAAATAGCTTATGCGATACTTGTCACGACATTGAATCGATTTCGCATATTTCTGTTCACTGCCCAAATGCAAGGCACCTTTGGGCACAACTACACCTACTTCCAACTGTACAGCAACTCCTACTACGCTCCAACAATACACTATAATGGCTCTTTCAACTTATCCACCTCAAACATCACACTTCTCCTAATCAATTACCAGCTTCCACGTTAATTCCCTACTGCCTCTGGCACCTTTGGTTAACACGTAATCACAACTCCTTTAACGACCTACCACAAAAGGCTGGCAGCCTTTTAATAACATCACGAGCCTCAGAATATTTTTACCTACCCTCTCCCACACGCACCACTAAACGTAAGACCCCTTTATATATCAAATGGAAATCCCCCAAAGTGGGCCACTATAAATTAAACACTGACGGTGCCTCAGCTAATTGCGTGGATCAAACGGCATTAGAGGTGTATTTCGTGATTCAACAGGTGACTGGGTACTAAGTCTTGCGGGGTATGTTTTCCAAGGATCAAGCCTTGAACTGGAACTCAAAGCCTTGGTCAGAGGCTTGCAACTAGATCTACACCATCAACTATTTCCCTTCGAAGTCAATGTTGATGCTGTTGATCTCATTCACCTCTATAGAACACACATACCCATGTTTCTTCTCTTGTTGATGACTGAAAGTTCATGCTCAAGCAACTGAATGATCCAATCATCAGACATATTTACAAGGAGCAAAATGAAACTACTATGACGGATAGCAGCAATGTGTGCCTCCTACACTCACCACAACCTTTTGCTATGGCTTCCTTCAAAGCAGGCTTCCTTGGAGTGCCAACACATCATCTCGTCAATGCTTGTTCTTTTGCATCCCATCTCACCTATGAAAATTCATCCCAAGCGACGACTTCTAGATAGAATATTTTTGTTACTGATCCCTCTAGGGATTAGCTAAATAGGGGTATGCCTGCAAACCCCTCCTTACTAGTTAGTTCCATTGTTGTAAACTCGGTGCATGACCTAGCAGATGCGCCTAGCTCCCTGTAATCCGCTACATTTTGCTTTATTAATATAAGTATGTTATCTTTCTGACCAAACAAAAAACTTATCGTAATATAAAAAAACTGCATCAACAATTAGTTAGATTATGTTTAGTTCAATTGGTTTGATCAATTTCTTAAAATTCTTCTGATACCTCTATTCACGGGCAATATTTAATTTTATTTGTCTAGTTTTGTATTTCTAGTTAATTGGTAAAACAGTCAAGTTGCACGAAAATAGGATAATAAATCACTTATCACATATTTTATGTAGTAAGTAAGTTGATAACTATATCTAGATATCCTTAATTTTCTGAAACTATTTGCTATTGTAAACTTGACTCATGTGCATGGATATTGTGGCTGAAATCCATGACTGATTCATAGTTTCCCTAAATGAGGATAGTAAGACATACCCAAAAAAGCATAAAAACACTTCTCCCACACTCAACACCTTACTTACTTATCTATTGAGTAATTGCTAACCAGAGTTTTTAAACTGCTATTTAGTCTGACAAAAAACCGGTAAACACTAATGATGCAAAACAAAGAAGTTTCCATGATATGTTCTGTCTAAACATGAATTTATACTAGTAGTATTTGATTATGTTCTTATTCATGTAACCGTCTTATTTCATTCAAGGTTGAGAATGAGAATAATTCCAATGATGCAAGGACAAATGAACAAATCGATAATTTGAATAGGTGGTTGCCTATAACTGCTTCCCGAAAACCCAAATGGTGGTACTCAACATTCCATAATGTAACAACCATTGTAGGAGCCAGTGTTCTAGGCTTACCATATGCTGTATCAAAACTCGACTGGTATATTCTAGTTTTTCTATGATAGCTCTCATGTAAGTTATTCATTTGTCAAGGACGTCTCAATAAAATTTATGGCCTAATTTAATAAGGGGCCTTTCGTTTTTCTTTTCTTTTTGTCTATAGTGTAGTTATCTTACAAAACATAATATTAATATTTACATTGACTTATTTTTTTCTTTCTTTTTGTTTGTAGTGTAGTTATCTTACAAAATATAATATGGAGCATTAATATTTATATTGATAAGAAAATTCAAGTTAATAAGATGTTAACCACGTATTTATAATGTGTTACCTTGGATCTTATTTTAAAAATATTATTTACCAATATGAAGATTTAAGTTGATTAATTTAAAGTTCTAAAATATTTTTATTGTTAAAAAATAGATAGTCTTTCTTTCTACTTTATTAAGGAGTTTATTTTATTTTTTTCTATCAACTTTAATATTATCTAAGCAAAAATAAGATACAAAATTCATAACTAAAGATATTTTCGGGGCCCCAAAATTTAGGAGGCCTAAAGCAAAGGCTTTACTAGCCTCCCCCTTGAGCCACCTTTGTCATTTGTGAGAAGAGTCTTACCCTTTTCTGTTTGGTCTTTTTAATTAATATGTAGGGCTCCAGGCAGTGGCGGACCCAAGTGGTAGCTAGCGGGTTCAACTGAACCCACTTCACAAAAAATAATACTGTGTATATGTATAAATTAGTTTTAAAGTTGTTTAAATTTTACATAAATATTTTATTTGAACCCACTTGACAACTACTATTTTACGACTAAATTTATATACTTCTAAGATTGAACCCGCTTCCATAAAATCCTGGGTCCCCTACTAGTTCCAGGATTCGGGATGATAATAGTTTCATGGTGTGTGGCATTACACTCATTTTGGCAATTGGTTAATTTGCACGAGCATGTCCCGGGTAAGAGATTTGACCCATATTCTGAGTTAGGCAAATATGTATTTGGCCTAAACAGGGGTTACTGGATAGTGATGCCTCAACAGATGATTGTTCAAGTCGCCTCCGACATAGAATACATGGTTACGGGGGGCAAGTCTCTAAAGGAAAGTGTGAATATGCTTGTTTCATTGGGCTCGTCCGATTAATCAAACTTACTTTATTATGTTTTTTGGAGTTCTTCAGTTGATGCTCTCCCAAGTTCCTAATTTTAATTCCTTGAAGGTGGTTTCTTTTACAGCAGCTGTTATGTCTTTGAGGTAAATGAACACAGAATGCAAAACACAAGTCTATTATTATGATACTAAAATAATTATAGATCTAGTAACTAATTTTTTCCCTTTTTTAAATGCTTGAGTTTATCTGGTGAAATGGAGTATAATAAATTGGGAAAATTTACTTGTACCATCATAGGTATTGCTTGCATTTGGAACCTACAATAAGGCCTATCGTTGGAAATTCATATACTGTAAACTTTTGAAATAAATCAGTTCAAATATTTTTACACATATGTTGGAGTTTTCAACTGTTGTATAGAGTTTGCTTAATCTTTTCTTGACGAGTGGCTTTTCAGAGGTTTTCTTATATCAAAATAACATACATAAAACTAGCATAAGTAGTTGACACGTCATCATCCAATTGAAAGAATTTGATAAGAATGCCTCACAACCATAAGAAAATCAAGTGTATGCACGCATTACTATGGAGGTATTAGCTTCATCTCAACAACTGATATTTTTATACTTCAATGACAAACAAGAAAAGATTGATTTGTGTAGTGTTTAATTTTTATGTGCATTGATTTATAGAAGGATTTGATTCTTCTATGCATTCTCTCAACTACAATTGCGGAATAAGTAATGTAGAAAGTAAAGAACAGAAGTAATTTTTACGTAAAAAACACCGGCTCAAAAGATAAAAAACTCACGACCTACTTCCTAGTAGGATTTTTCCCAAATCTTCACTACAACTTTGATCCAAAATAACAATGTTTACCAACTCTTGTAAACCTATGGATTACCTCTAACCCTTGTAGCAACCAGCCATAGACTGTTGCGACTACTTCAAGTTAACTCTAACTTGAATGATACAACTCAAGTACCTAATACAATTTCCTTCTAAGAAAGCTAAAAGCTACAACTCCAAAGCTCCTACTATTATTGAACTAGAATTAAAGACAAACACATGGAACTGGTTCTTCAATCTAATAATGTAACTTTAGGTTTGCACTCTTGAAACACACAAGAATTGCTTGCAAAATTCCTTGCTATTTTGCTCTCAATTCTTGCTTAACTTCAGCGTTTGTGCGTCACCTGTAAAATAGAACACAACTAATATATATATATATATATATATATATATATATATATATATATATATATATCTATACAT
>AWOL01S0006789.1:120491-136586 GCA_000715115.1 Nicotiana otophora | reverse complement strand
ATATATATATATATATATATATATGTAGAGAGAGAGAGAGGGGGAGAGAGAGAGAGAGAGAGTTAGCAGGATTAGGATTAACTAGAAACTTGATGCTTTACTCTTCCTTGGTTGAAGATCTCTAGTTAACTTCAATCTCTAACTCTTTCCTTATCTAGATAAAGTTATCTTCAAGTAAAGAATCTTGCTCCTTATCAATTATGCAATCTTTTCATTCAGGGAATACGAGAAATAATCATTTATACTTATCTCTTGTACGTGCATGTCGTTTGCTTAATCTGACCGTGACCTGTGTATACTGTCGATGGACATGGTTCATGCATGTGTTCCTCTGTCAATCATCAAAACCAAAATCACTCAGGTTAACAAATTTCTCCTTTTTGATGATGTCAAACTCCGTGCTTTTCAGAAGCATGGAACCTGTTTTAACTCAGCTCAACATCAAACACAATGTCAGAACACTTTTTATTTAAAGTCACAAATCATCAAGGACCAGGTTCATTAGGTTATAAATATCATAGTCCAAAGCAAAAGCACACCTTATCTTTCCCCTTTTGGCACCATCGAAAAGTTTCATAATTAAGTTAAGTAACCATATTTTAGCAGATCTTACTCATGGCCACTGGGGCTACTTCAAATGCAATGATGAATTCAATTTTCTCTTATTAATCTAAGGACATTGGCCATCTAAGAAATATCAACAAATAATTAGACCAAAACCGGTGAATATTATTGATAAGATCCTTCAACAATGCATAAAAAGAAATAAAAACATAGAACCATGGGCAGAAAGAAACAAAAAAATCCCACTTGGGCTACTGGTTACACATTGGACTAGGAAGGGTTTGGACTGGGAAGGACCAGATTCTTGGTTCTTGGATCTTTAACATGTCTTTAAGAATGCCCTCATTCTTCTCTTTCTCCTTTGCAATCTCAGAACTCGTGCTCCAATGCTCTATCCTTACTGTTCTTAGGTATTCTCTTGGATGAACCAGGTTCTTTGAGCGAATTTTGGACTTCATAGTCACAGTCAGTCAAAGTTCCGGCCCCAAAGTAATATTTACTCGTGCAAACATCTTATTTCTTGAGGGGAAACTTGAATTAGTCAAGCACAATAGTTAGGATAAACTCATAAGGAATGGCACGAGTTTTAGTGCCACAAACAACACTATGAAGGAGCTGGATTATGAACCCTGTCCAGTCGATCTGCTTCCCACTATCCAAGAACTCTATAAGGACTAGATCCATAAAGGTAGCAATGTGCATTCCCTTCTTCCTGGACAGAACCACTTTGTTGACAAATTCGGGCAAGTTTCATTTCACTCTTATAAACAACTCTGCCTTTTTGCTCCAAGTACCTATCAGCAAATTTCCTTGTGATGGCGAGTGAGGTAGGAAGATTTTCTAGACTAGGTCACTTTAATTTTGTGTAGTCATTATACCCCTCAGCAGGTATACCTAGAATCTCACCAAGTTCTTTATCATCAAAGCTCACCTTCACTCCTTTCACTTCATTGTTGACCTTCCATGTGCAATTTCACACTTTGGAAAGCATTCCACAATCTTAGCCCTAGCCAACCTTTCTTCCAACTGAATGACCATATCCTTCCAGCCTCTCATTTCAATTTCTCCAATAGTAGAACCATCCCTTCTTCTTCTAAATCTCTAAGAAGCCTCACTTTCAGAATTGTTCTTTTCTAGAACTTCACCACTTTGTCTTTTTCCTCACCAGTCTCCTCTTTGTTACTTTCTTCTTCCACAACTTGAACTTTCCTTGATTTCCTGGCAGACTTGGTTCTTTTGGACAGGGCAGAGTCCTCTGTCCCAATGGACTTTTATGGAGACTTCTTCTTATAAGTCTTTCTCCTTTTAGCAATAGGAGTTACAACCTCCACTTCCTTTTCCTCATCCTCATCATGAAGGACTACGTCCATCTCCTCTATCTCAATTATCTCACTAGTTTCACCAACCTTCTTCTTCCCTTTGGCAGCAACTTTCTTGGCACTCTCAGATAAGGTCTTTTTAGTGACCCGATCGATTATTTTGAGTATTGTAACCTCGTTCCTCCTTTTATTACTTATTCTATGTTCATTTGTTATTATGTGACTTGCCAGGGTGGTTGGTTTGGTATCGGGGATGTTTCGAAATGAATTGGGATACTTAATCCAAGGTTGAAAGCCTAAGTTTATAGAGTCGAACGGATTTTGACTTATGTGTAAATGACTTCGGAATAGAGTTTTGATGGTTCCTATAGCTTCGTAGGGTCATGTTCGACCTAGGAGTATGTCCGGATATCGATTTGGAGGTCTGTAGGTCGTTGTGGCTTGAATTGGCAAAAGTTGGAAAGTTGAGAAGTTTGACCGAGAGTTGATTTTGTTGATACTGGACTTAGAATTTATTTCTGAGAGTTGGAGTAGGTCCGTTGTGTCTTTTATGACTTGTGTGCAAAATTTGAAGTCAATTGGAGTTGATTTGGTAGGTTTCGGTATCGATTGAAGATGTTGGAAATTCATTAGTTTCAATAGGCTTGAAATGTGTAAGACTCGTGTTTTCGATGTTGATTGATGTAATTTGAGGCTTTGACTAAGTTCGCATCATATTTTAGGAGTTGTTGGTGCGTTTGGATGGGGTCCCGGGGGCCCCAAGTAGGAATCAGATTTATTTCGAAATGAGTTTGGGACTTGAGGAAAATCAGCTATGTTGAGTTCTTCTCTCATTTTGAGAATGTTGGAGTGCGTACTTAGGCGTTATTTGGAGAGGTTTTCACCTAGATTGAAGAGGTAATTGATTTTTGATCATTTTTGTCCAAGTATATTGAATACCCATTGATTATTTCACCTATTTATCATGAATCTAAGTTAGAAATTGGGGATATTTGACCCATGTATTGGAGAGTAAGATTTTTTGATTTGAGGGTCGAATTTGTAAGGCCCCATAAACATTTTGCTAAAAGAAAAAAAAAAAAAAAAAAAAAAAAAAAAAAAAAATTTCGTGATGCCGAATTTTGGGTTGAACAATGTACGAGAAACTAAAGGAAAATGTTTGGCAATGTTATGCGTTTCTGCGGTCTATTATGCGACCGCAGAATCACTCTATGGACCGCATAATGGCCGCAGAGTGAGACAATTAATTCGGTCAGTCTGGAAGCAATTATTCGGTCGACTATGCGACGGCATAACTATTCTGCGGTGCATTATGCGATCGTAGAACAGTTATGCGGGCCGCATAGTGACCGCAGACACAGACAGGTTCTTGGCTATTTTGGTCACCGATTATGCGACCGATATGCGGTCCGCATATCAATTATGCGATCGCAGACCTTGTTCCGGAGCTTCATTTGGGTTTTTAAACCCGACCCTATTTCGTTAAAACACACCCCATGGACTATTTTGATCATATTGCCTGATAATTTAAGATTGAGAGAGAGGGTCCTAGAGGGATAAGTGATCTTCATCACATTGCTCTTCAATTCTCACTAAGAATCTTGAAGATTATCTAGAGAGGTACCTAGGTCTTCTTCCTAAGAGGTAAGATTCTACCACCCAAACTCTTAATTTCAAAATATAACTAGAATGGGCCATTAGTAAGGTAATTCATGGGGATGGGAGTGCCTACCTTGCATGCATGTATCCTTGTAGTATGTGAAAAGATTTTGAGCTAAAAATGACAAAGAATGGGTTGGGGAAGGATGTAATCCTCCACAAAGAAAAGGGCCTTAAGGCATTGATGCACACCTAGTGTTTGATAACATGCTCAAACGGGCTAAAACCATGTTCATCTTCCTAATTTTGGTTCAATTTTATTATATTTCTAAAATAGATTGAAGTGGCTAATATTCTGGAACATCTTAGAGTTTTAAGGAGCTCAATTGAGGTATGTTGGCTAAACCCCCTTCTTCTTAGAATCGAACCCCACGGTGATCATGTAATTGGAGTAGGCCCTTGATCATTATAGAATTGGCGATTTCTAACGTGTTTGTGTTGAAGGATGTAAGTTCAATATTTATTCTAAATGCTTCATCATGTTATCTTGTCATTGAGGATTTGTTTAAAAATGTGGAATATGTATTAGGAATGTTAAGACTTCATGTCAAGATCGAAATAAAGGTTGTTATGCCAAATTGTATGAAAAGCCTCTATATGCCTAAGATTTCCAAATTGCTCATATGTGAATTTAATGTCTTGAATGGGGAGCGTTATTGATTTTGATAATGATATTGAATGTGGAAAAGGGGTCTGGAACTATGAAATATGGCCAAGTGCCAAGAATGACTTTGTAATCATGATCACTAGTGTCAATGAATTGAAAGTACATGAAAGAAGTACGATGTGAGATGATTGACTGAAAAAGGTAATGTCTCAAATGAGGCGGCGTAGCCGATCGGGCCGAGATCGGACTTCGTGTAAGAATACAGTGGTATTGTGAATGAAATAATGGTAATGTCTCAAATGAGATGGCCTAGCTGATCGGGCCATGATCGGACGCCATGCCGCACACATGGAGGTACTATGCTGGAAAGTTATAATGAAATTGTGGTAATATCTCAAATGATATGGTCTAGCCGATTGGGCCGCGATCGGACTCCATGTAAGAATACGGAGGTATTGGGAATTGTGGAATATTTTTACTAAAGGTCACCCAACCTAATAATATGGAAATTGACTTGAAAACGTATATGATCCTTAACTTGTTGTTTTAATATTATTTGAAGCCCTTATTGAATTCTTGACTATTCCTCTTGTATTATTATTCATTCTAGTGAGATGGTGTTTAGCTTTACATACTAGTGCTATTCGACGGTACTAACGTCCCTTTTGCCTGGGGTGCTGCATTTTTAAATGGATGCAGGTGGTTACATAGTAGACAGTGCGGATCTCAGATAGTGCTGCATCCTCTTCTTACCGGACTCGGTGAGCCCCATTTCATTCTGGGGTCATGTATTGTACCTTTTGTTTATATCATGGTCACTTTTGAGGTATAGCCGGGGCCTTGTTGCCGGTACCATCTTTACTCTCTTTTGTATTTTTAGAGACTCCGTAGACACTATGTGGGTTGTACATGGGTGTTGGGAATGTTAAACAAGTTATGTTGTGGATGATCGTATGTTCCCCTTGAACTATAAAAAATGTGTATTTTGAGACTTAAAGGCGCAATGACTAATGAAATGATTTAGGATTGTAAGAATGAGACTCCTACTGTATAATTAATAAAATCACGTCTTCTCTTGATCATGGGTTAATTGGGTAGAAAGTATCTAACAGGCTTGCTCGACTGGATTCACTCGGTTGAGCGCCGGTCGCACTCCTCGGTTTTTGGGGCATGACAAACTTGGTATCAGAGCCTAAGGTTTTAAAGTATCCTAGGATGTCTGAGAGCCTTGTCTGGTAGAGTCCTTCTTATCGATGTGTTGTCGACCACATCTATAAGTTGGAGGCTACTTGGACATTTTGGAACAATACCCTTCTTTGATATGGCACCTAAGAAGATAGCAATGAAACTAATTGTGCAACTGTTCCTCCTCTAACTCGTGCATTCTTTTAACTTTCAGTATATGGCACCTAAGAAGAGAGCAAGAACTGGCCCTGGAGCCAATGCCGCCCTAGGAGTGGCAGTTGACCCTTTACTTGATGATGCAGGTGAACACCCGTGGGGTGAGGATAATCCCCTGACTGCTACACTACCTGGTTCCACTACACCGGCCCAGGCCACACCAGTTCCTACACCTACTAAGGGTGAGACGGTTCCTCCACCTGACATTCTGATTCCACCTCTAGCCCCAGCTTCCGACTTTGGTATTTCTGATGGGGATCTTAGGGAAGTTATTCAGATGCTGACTCAGACAGTGGCTTCTCAGGCCCAAAGGTCGAATGTTGCACCTACATCCTCTAGCCAGCAAGGGGATTCTAGTGGTTCCAGGGTGAACAGGTTTCTGCAGTTGGATCCTCCAGTGTTCACGGGTGCTAATCCCGAGGAGGACCCACAAAACTTCATTGATGAGATGCATAAGACTCTCCGCGTTTTGTGCGCTACTGAGATGGAGGGAGTGGAGTTGGCTGCCTACCGTCTGAAAGGGGTGGCATATTCGTGGTTTGAGCTGTGGGAGGACTCTCAGGAAGAGGGAAGCCCTCCAGCGAGATGGAGTGAGTTTGCGGATGCCTTTATGGATCATTTCTTGCCTGCCGAGACTAGGGTAGTCCTTGCCGCAGAGTTTGAGAATCTTAATCAAGGGAGTAGGAGTGTGTGGGAGTATCACATGGACTTCATGCGCCTGTCAAAATATGCCATTCTCATGTTGCCTACTATGGAGGCTAGAGTGCGCCGGTTTGTACAGGGCCTTAGCCCCTTGGTTATCAATGAGGCCGCTACAGCTACCTTGAATTCGGATATAAATATGGAAAAATGGTAGCATTTTCTCAAGATACAGAGGACCGCAATTTAAAGAACAAAAAGGAGCGAGAGGGTACCAGCAAGGCCAGATCTGTGGGCAACTTTGGGGAGTCATTTGGTGGAGGAAGATCAGCTTTTAGGGGAGGGTCATCAGTGCCAACCTAGTCTCATGATCAGTCTTCAGCCAGTGCACCACCAACGGGGCACAGTCAGCAGCAGGGGAGTCGCTTCAGGCCTAATCAGGGAGGCAGGGGACCCCACCATCAGGGACGATCAGGAAGGAGATTCTCGTAGCAGCGGAGGCCCCTATGCCCCAGGTATGGGAGGATGCACTCGGGGATCTGCTACATGGACTTACCCATATATTACGGGTGTGGATTGAGGGGTCATATTCAGAGGGAGTGCCGTTAATCCCGCCAGGGTGTGGGCAGGGGCATAGTATAACCATCAAGTTCTGCAGCTGCTACATCTTCAGCACTCCCTCCAGCTCGAGGCCCTCCGGCACCAGCACGGCGTGGTGCAGCTAGGGGTGGTGAATAGAGTTCAGGAGGACCCAACCATTTCTATGCTATGAGCGGTCGCCATAATATAGAGGCTTCTCCAGATGTTGTCACAAGTATATTGGCTATCCAAACTCATGATGTATATGCTCTTATTCATCCCGGTTCCACCTTGTCCTATGTTACCCCTTATGTTTCTATGGAATTTGGGATAGAACCGGAACAACTTCATGAGTCGTTCTCTATATCTACTCCGGTTAGCGAGTCTATTATGGCCGTACGAGTGTATAGGGGTTGTGTTGTCACGGTGCGTGGTCGGGACACCGTGGCCGATCTCATTGAATTAAGGATGGTTGATTTTGATGTAATTATGGGGATGGACTGGCTTAGTCATATTTGGTAAGCTCTACTGCCGAACTAGAACTGTGAGGTTTGAATTTCCAGGTGATCCAATTGTTGAGTGGAAGGGGGACAATGTGGTGCCGAAGGGTAAGTTTATTTCTTACCTTAAGGCCATAGAGATTATTAACAAGGGGTATATCTATCACTTGGTCTTGGTTACGGACATCAATGCTGAGTCACCTACACTCGAGTCAGTGCCAGTTGTGAAATAATTTCTGTAGGTCTTCCTGATGAACTCCATAGGATTGCGCCAGATAGGGAGATTGATTTTGGGATTGATGTGATGCGAGGCATGCAACTATATCTATTCCGCCCTACAGAATGGCACCAGCAGAATTGAAGCAACTAAAGGAACAGTTGAAGGATTTGTTAGAGAAGGGTTTCACCCGACTGAATGTGTCGCCATGGGGAGCATAGGTTCTCTTCACGAGGAAAAAAGATGGATCACTGAGAATGTGCATTGACTACCGGTAGCTCAACAAAGTCACAATCAAAAAACAAATACCCACTACCAAGAATAGATGATTTGTTTGATCAGTTACAGGATGCTAAATACTTCTCCAAAATTGATTTACGAACCGGGTATTACCAATTGAAGATAAGGGAGCAGGATATTCCAAAAATAACTCTTAGGACCCGATATGGGCATTTTGAATTTCTGGTGATGGCTTTTGGGCTAACAAATGCCTCCAGCGGCTTTTATGGATCTTATGAATCGGGTTTTCAAGCCTTTCCTCGACTCTTTTGTGATAGTGTTCATTGATGATATTCTTGTGTATTCACGAGGTCGGGAGGACCATGTCGATCATCTCAAGGCAGTGTTGCAGACTCTTCATCAGCACCAATTGTATGCAAAGTTTTCAAAGTGTGAATTTTGGCTCAAATCTGTCACATTCTTGGGTCATGTTGTCTCTATAGAATGAATCAAGGTTGATCCTCAAAGGATTTCAGCAGTAAAGAATTGGCCTAGACCTACAATGCCCACAAAGATTCACAGTTTATTGGGCTTAGCAGGGTATTACGGGAAGTTTGTGGAGGGGTTCTCTACTCTTGCCTCTCCGTTGACTAAATTGACTCAGAAAGCAGTTAAGTTCCAATGGTCTGATGCATGTAAAAGGAGCTTCCAGGAGTTGAAATCGAGATTGACTACAGCGCCGGTGTTGACCTTGCTAGAAGGTATAGGTGAATTTGTGGTATATTGTGATGCTTCAAGAATTGGGCTTGGGTGTGTGTTAATGCAACACGGCAAAGTTATAGCATATGCTTCTCGGTAACTTAAGAATCATGAAAAGCATTATCCAACACATGACTTAGAACTTGCGGTGGTGGTTTTTGCATTGAAAATTTGGCGTCACTATTTGTATGGGGTCCATGTGGATGCATTCACGGACCACAAGAGTCTTCCATATATTTTCAAACAAAAGGAGCTGAATCTGAGGCAGAGAAGAAGGCTTGAGTTACTCAAGGATTACGACATTGATATTTTATATCATCCGGGGAAGACTAATGTTGTGGCAGATGCTCTTAGCCAAAAATCTATGGGTAGTTTAGCACACTTGGAGGTATATCAAAGTCCATTGGCCAAGTAAGTCTATCTGTTGGCTAGTTTGGGAGTTCGTCTTACGAACTCTAATGAAGGAGGGGTAATTGTGCAAAATAGGGCTAAATCGTCGCTTGTTGTGGAAGTCAAAGAGAAGCAATACAACAATCCATTTTTGGTGCAATTGAAGGAGGGGATTCAAAAACATAAGACTACGGGTTTTGCTCTTAGCATGGATGATGGTACACTAAGGTACCAAGGGCGACTATGTGTTCCGAATGTAGATGGTCTCCGGGAAAGAATCATGACCAAAGCTCACGCTTCTAAGTATTCCGTGCATCCAGGTTCTACGAAGATGTATATGACCTCAAGGAAGTCTATTGGTGGAATGACATAAAAAGAAATGTGGCGGACTTTGTGGCAAGGTGTCCAAACTGTCAACAAGTGAAGGCCGAACATCAATGGCCTGGTGGGTTGGAGCAGAACATAGACATTCCAATGTGGAAGTGGGAGATGATTAATATGGATTTTGTGGCAGGATTACCATGTACTCCGCGCAAGTTTGACTCAATTTGGTGATCATGGACCGACTCACGAAATCAGCACACTTCTTGCCAGTTAAATCTACCGACACAGCAGAACAATATGCTCAATTGTATATCAAGGAAATAGACAGGCTACATGGCACTCCGGTTTCTATCATTTTCGATCGAGGGGCTCAGTTCACGGCCAATTTTTGGAAGAAATGTCAGCAAGGTTTGGGTACTCAGGTGAATCTTAGTACAACTTTCCATCCACAGACCGACGGGAAAGCAGAGAGGATTATTCATACGTTTGAGGACATGTTGCGTGCTTGTGTTCTTGATTTCAAGGATAGCTGGGATGAGCATTTGCCACTCATAGAGTTTTCTTATAACACCAACTTTCATGCAAGTATCTAGATGGTACCATTTGAGGCATTATATGGTAGGAGATGTAGATCTCCCATTGGGTGGTTCGAGATCGGAGAAGCAGAGTTGATAGGGCCAGACCTTGTACATCAGGCTATGGAAAAAGTTAAGATCATAAAGGAACGGTTGAAAACTGCTCAGAGCCATCACAAATCCTATTCGGATGTTCGTCGCAGAGACTTAGAGTTCAAAGAATATGATTGGGTATTATTGAAGGTTCCCCCATAAAGGGTATTATGCAGTATGGGAAAAAGGGGAAATTGAGTCCGAGGTATGTCGGGCCATACAAAATCACCTAGAGGATTGGTTTGGTGGCGTACAAACTTGAGCTATCAACCGAGATGTCATTAGTGCACCTGGTATTCCATGTGTCTATGTTGAAGAAGGTAGTTGGAGATCCGTCAGCTATTGTGCCGATTGAGACCATTGAGGTTAATGAGGAATTGACTTATGAAGAGATTCTCGTTTCTATTATTGATCGGTAAGTCCGAAAGTTGAGAAACAAGGAAATTACATCCGTGAAAGTGTTATGGCGAAACCAACTGGTTGAAGAGGCTACTTGGGAGGCCGAGGAAGAAATGAAGAAGAAGTATCCTTATTTGTTTGAACGACCATGTATTTATAAAGTTGTGATCTAGGAAAATTATAAGACTTACTTTTTTATGAATTTTGTATCATTTGAACAATTGGCGTTAGGGGTGTTCCTTTCTGGAAATATATTGCTTATGAGGCCACAATTGGTATTGTTTTGTATTATGTTAATCGTTGGAATCCGTATATGTTTGAAAGATGTGTTTCTGGTGCTCTCTGATAGGTGTATATGCCTAGTTAGAAAGGAAACTCTAGCGAAATGTTTGAAAATTTAGAAAGTTAGTTATATTTGGGGTTGTTGGTGTGTGGTATAAAAACTGAGTTGCATAAGAAGTTAATAGCAGATTGTTAACCTCATTCGAGGACGAATGATCCTAAGTGGGGAGAATGTAAGGCCCCGTAAAAATTTTGCAAAAAGAAAAAAAGAAAAAAATAATATTTCGTGGTGCCGAATTGGTTTTACGTGTTGTGTATTATAGAAATTCTTCGCGGCTTGCAAGCTTGCCGCGGTTCGGACTTTTTGGGTTGAACAAAGCACGGAAAAGTAAAGGGAAATGTTTGGCAGTGTTATGCGTTTCTGCGGTCCATTATGCGGTCCGCAGAGTAAGGCAACTTGGGTCAGTCTGGAAGCAATTATGCGATCGACTATGCGACCGCATAACTGTTCTGTGGTGCATTATGCGACCGCAGAATAGTTATGCGGGCCGCATAGTGACCGCAGACACAGACAAATTCTTGGCTGTTTTGGTCATCGATTATGCGACTGATATGCAGTCCGCATATCGATTATGCGATCGCAGACCTTGTTCCAGAGCTTTATTTTGGGGATTTTTAAACCCGACCCTATTTCATTAAAACACACCCCATGGACCATTTTGATCATAGTTTTTGATAATTTTAGAGTAAGAGAGAGGGTCCTAGAGGGAGAAGTGATCTTCATCATATTGCTCTTCAATTCTCACTTAGAAACTCGAAGATTATCAAGAGAGGGACCTAGGTCTTCTTCCTAAGAGGTACGATTCTACCACCCAAACTCTTAATTTCAAAATGTAACTAGAATGGGCCATTAGTAAGGTAATTCATGGGGATGGAAGTGCCTACCTTGCATGCATGTATCCTTGTAGTGTGTGGGAAGATTGTGAGCTAAAAATGACAAAGAATGGGTTGGGGAAGGATGGAATCCTCCACAAAAAAAGGGCCTTAAGGTATTGATGCATATCTAATGTTTGATAACATGCTCAAATGGGCTAAAACCATGTTCATCTTCCTAATTTTGGTTTAATTTTGTCATATTGCTAAAATAGATTGAAGTGGCTAATATTCTAGAATATCTTAGAGTTATAAGGAGCTCGNCTAGAATATCTTAGAGTTTTAAGGAGCTCGATTGAGGTATGTTGGCTAAACCCCCTTCTTCTTAGAATCGAACCCCACGGTGATCATGTAATTGGAGTAGGCCCTTGATCATTATAGAATTGGCGATTTCTAACGTGTTTGTGTTGAAGGATGTAAGTTCAATATTTATTCTACATGTTTCATCATGTTATCTTGTCATTGAGGATGTTTTTATAAATGTGGAATATGTGTTAGGAATGTTAAGACTTCATGTCAAGATCGAAATATAGGTTGTTATGCCAAATTATATGAAAAGCCTCTATGAGCCTAAGATTCCCAAATTGCTCATATGTGAATTTAATGTCTCGAATAGGGAGCCTTATTGATTTTGATAATGATATCAAATATGGAAAAGGGGTCTGGAACTATGAAATACTGCCAAGTACCAAGAATGACTTTGTAATCGTGCTCACTAGTGTCAATGAATCGAAAGTACATGAAAGAAGTACGATGTAAGATGATTGACTGAAAAGGTAATGTATTAGATAAGGCGGCCTAGCCGATCGGGCCGAGATCAGACTCCATGTAAGAACATTGTGGTATTGTCAATAAAATTACGGTAATGTCTTAAATGAGATGGCCTAGCCGATTGGGCCGTGATCGGCTCCATGCCGCACACATGGTAATACTGTGCTGGAAAGTTATAATGAATTTGTGGTAATGTCTCAAATGATATGGCCTAGCTGATCGGGCCGAGATCGGACTCCGTGTAAGAATACCGAGGTATTGGGAATTGTGGAATGTCGGTACTAAAGGTCACCCAACCTAATAATATGGAAATTGACTTGAAAACGTATATGATCCTTAACTTGTTGTTTTAATATTATTTGAAGCCCTTATTGAATTCTTGATTATTCCTCTTGTATTATTATTCATTCTATTGAGATGGTGTTTAGCTTTACATACTAGTGCTATTCGACGGTACTAACGTGCATTTTTAAATGGATGCAGGTGGTTACATAGTAGACAGTGCGGATCTCAGATAGTGCTGCATCCTCTTCTCACCGTACTTGGTGAGCCCCATTTCATTCCGAGGTCATATATTGTACCTTTTGTTTATATCAGGGTCAGTTTTGAGGTATAGCCGGGGCCTTGTTGCCGGTACCATCTTTACTCTCTTTTGTATCTTTAGAGACTCCGTAGACACTATGTGGGTTGTACATAGGTGTTGGGAATGTTAAACAAGTTATGTTGTGGATGATCGTATGTTCCCCTTAAACTATAAAAAATGTGTATTTTGAGACTTAAAGGCAAAATGACTAATAAAATGATTTCGGATTGTATGAATGAGACTCCTACTGTATAATTAATAAAATCACGTCTTCTCTTGATCATGGGTTAATTGGGTAGAAAGTATCTAACAGGCTTGCTCGGCCGGGTTCACTCGATTGAGCGTCGGTTGTGCTCCTTGGTTTTTGGGGCGTGATAGAATTGTGGTTGGAATTGGACGATTTTGGTATGGTTGGACTTGTTATTGAATGTGTATTCGAATGTTGTGAATTTTGTCGGGTTTTGAGGCATTGTCATGGGGTTGACCTTTTTGGGTTGACTTTTTAAATTTGGTTAAAGAATTTAACTTTATCATATGTAATCATTTCATATAGCTTGTGTTGATTATATTAAGTTGTTTGTGACTAGATCGGAGTCGTTTGGAGGTCGATTCACGAGGCAAGGGTTTGTTGGAGCATTGAGTTACACACTTTGAGGTAAGTAATATTTCTAATCTTGGTACTGAGGGTATGAATCTCTGGAGTACATGCTATATTGTTGGTGTTGGGGTGACACACACGCTAGGTGACGGGCGTGCGCCGTTGTAATTATGACTTGGTTGATTCTATGTTACTGTGTAATTATCTAGTCTTATTTCTATCCATGTTCTTCCTACGTGTTAGAGCAATTGAGCTGTGATCTATGTTAGCAATCATGTTTAGACTATGTGCTTATTCTGTTGGGACCCACTAAGGTCATTTCTACTTTTGAGTTATTTGCTTTAGTTGCAATTATGTACTCAGTCGTATTTATTCATTTGCATCTGCTTCAACCGACGAACATCGATAGAGCACAATCTCTGTCACAAGGAAGATTGTTGTCTGAAATTCCAATTAGGTAAGTAGTTGTTTACTGAAAATGGGTTAATTTTCTGGTGCATTTTACCTAGTTTTTGTAACGACCCGGCTGGTCATTTCGAGAGTTGCAGCCCTGTTCCCCCATTTACTGCTCATTTTATGCTTTACAGTTGTTATGTGGCTTGCCGGATATGGACTTGTATGTAGACGACTCCAGAATAGAGTTTTCATGGTTCCGTTAGCTCCGTTGGGTGATTTTGGACTTAGAAGCGTGTCCGAATTGTGATTTGAACGTCCGTAGTGGAATTAGTCTTGAAATGGCGAAAGTTGAAAATTTAAAAATTTGATCGAGAGTGGACTTTGTGGATATCGGGATCGGATTGGTGTTTCGGGAGTTGGAGTAGGTCCGTGGTATCATTTTTGACTTGTGTGTAAAATGTGAGGTCAATCGGACGTGATTTGATAGGTTTCGGCATCGTTTGTAGAAGTTGGAATTTCCTTAGTTTCAATATGCTTGAATTAGGGTGTGATTCGTGTTTCTGATGTTGTTTGATGTGATTTGAGAGCTCGACTAGGTTCGTATCGTATTTTAGGAGTTGTTGGTATAATTGCTTGAGGTCCCGGGGGCCTCGGGTGGAGTTCAGATGATTAACGGATTGAATTTGAAGTTTGGAAGGTTGGTGTAGCTAAAGTCTTCTGGTGTAATCGCACCTGCAGAACTTTAGTCGCATGTGCAAGCTGGGAAGCGCAGAAGCGACCTAGGATGGAGGTGTGCAGTGATCGTAGGTGCGAGGCAATTTCCGCACCTGCGTGGTCGCAGATGTGGCGTCATGAGTGCAGAAGCAGAATTGGTGAATTGGGGAGCTTGCGCAAGTGCGATGGGAATTCCGCACCTGCGATTGCGCAGATGCAGAGTCGGGACTGCACAAACGAAGGAAGCCTTGGGGCATGTCCGCAGAAGTGGAGGATGTTTCTGCATAAGCGAAACCGCAGGTGCGGTTAAGTGATCCGTAGAAGCGAAAAGTATGGGTAGTGTATTCAACGGGGGTTCCGAGATTGTCTTCATTTTTGAACATTCCAAGCTCAGGATTAGCGATTTTGAGAGGAATTTCGAAGGGATTCTTGAGGTAAGTCACTTGTGGTTTAATTCTTTCAATAATTATGTTTCCCCGCTGATTTTCCACCTAGCTTTGTGTGGTTTTGAGGTGTAAATTGAGAATTTGAGATTAGGGATTTGGAAAGTTTAATTTGGGGATTTAAGTAAAGATTTAGTGCCAAATTGTGGTAAATTTGGTATGGTTATACTCGTGGTTGAATGGGCTTTTAGATTTTATGACTTTTATCGGATTTTGAGACGTAGGCCCGGGGGCCGGCTTTTAAGCCGACTTTGACTTTTGATTAATAACTTAGTATTTTCTTATATAATTGATTCCTTTAGCCTGTGTTGATTGTATCGAACTATTTGTGGCTATATTCGAGGCATTTGGAAGCCGGTTCGTGAGGCAAGGTTGTGTTGGAGTAGGGATTTGCATGGCTTGAGGTAAGTAACAGTTCTAAAATTGGTTCTGAGGGTATGAAACTCCGTAATATGTGTCATGTGATTGGTTTTGGAGGTGACGCACATGCTAGGTGACAGGTGTGTGGGCGTGCACCGTAGGAATTATGTCTTAGTCAATTCCATGGTACTGAATAGTTGAAAAGTCTGTTGTTATCCGTATATTCTCCATGTGTTATAGAAATTGAACTGCAAATCACGTTAGAAATTATGTTTAGACTATGTGATGGCACTGTAGGGACCCATAGAGGTCGTGTACATGTTGAATTATCTGCTAAATTGATGTTTGGTACTCAGACACAGTTTTACTTGCATATTACATCTTAGTCTCTATTGTTCATTATTGATATATCATATCATTGCTGTTTGGGCTGATTATCATGATTACTGAGAGCCCGAGAGACTGGAGAGGTTGATGACTAAGTGAGGCCGATGGCCCATTTTTGTGAGGATATTATGGGATAGGGATGCACGCCGCAGCATGTTTTATTGATTTGTGCCATGATTGGCTTGTTATAGCGCTTGGGCTGAACAAGCCCCTCCGGAGTCTGCACACCCACAGTGAGCACAGTGGATTTATATTGAGGGATTTGATCTTCCCTGGGCATGGTTCTTACCCGAATCATTGATATTTAAGGATGAATTTTGCCTAGGCTGGAATGGCCTTATACAGTGCTGAGTGACTAACTGTCAATCGATATATATATATATA
>AWOL01S0006789.1:77651-119512 GCA_000715115.1 Nicotiana otophora | reverse complement strand
ATTGGGGATGGATCTTCTCTAGGCTGGATTGGCCATATATAGTACCGAGTGATTGAGTATTCTGAACGTGTGAGTGCACGAAGCTTCTAGTGTGGTACATTACATACAGCATGTACATTGGCATGTAGATATAGAGAGGTCGTATTCCTTATATCATTCGTAATTGATCTATCTTACTTGCACTGAGTTTAACTGTTGAACTTGAAAGCATTCATATCTTTCTATGTTGTAATTTCTGTAATTGAATTATATCCGTAAAGCTCGTCACTACTTTCAGTCCATTATTTAGTCTTGTTACTTACTGAGTTGGTTGTACTCACGCTATACCTTGTACTTCGTGTGCAGATCCGGGTGCTTCTGGTCACGGTGGGTGTTGATTTTCCTTGCACAGCTTGGTCGTTGGAGATTCCAAGGTAGCTGTATGGCGTTCGCAGACCTTGTCTCTCCTTCCCTATCTTTTCACTTTAGGTATTTAGTTTAAGTCTTTCCTAGACATTACTTCTAGACTGGTGTTGTATAGATTCTCATGTACTCAGTGACACCCCGATGTTGGGATTTTCCGTATTGGGTTTTTGACTTACTATCCAGTTTTGAGGGTTTTGATGATTTACACCTGTGTTATTCTTATTTTTCATTTAAAAATGTTGGAAGCATTTTGAAGTATCGGCTTGCCTAGTACCAAGTTCGGCGCCATCACGACAGGCTAAGTTTTGGGTCGTGACAAGTTGGTATCAGAGCCTAATTTACATAGGTCTCACGAGTCATGAGCAGGTATAGTAGAGTCTTGCGGATCGGTACGGAGACGTCTGTACTTATCTTCGAGAGGCTGCCAAATCCTTAGGAAACTTCACATTATTGTATTCTTGTCGTGCGAATTTGTTGATTCCAGTCACTAAATATCTGCTGTTCTATTCTCTCACAGATATTGAGGACATGTACTACTGGACAGGACGACCAGCCACCAGTACCACCAGCTAGGGCCACGAGAGGCCGAGGTTGCGGTAGGGGAAGAGGTGCAGCTCGTACAGCAGCTAGAGCAGCACCTGCAGATCCACCAGTTACTTCAGCTCAGGAGTAGGTTCGGAATGTGGTTGAGCCAGCGGGGCCAGCTCAGGCACCAGCTGCTCCCATTATGATTCCATGTCTTCAGGAGGCTTTGGCCTAGATATTGATTGTTTGCACTGGCCTTGCTCAGGTAGTTTCGGCTCAGGCCGCACCAGCCACTTCTTAGCCGGGGGAGGTACTCATACTCCTGTCGCCCGTACTCCACAGCAGGTAGTGTAGGGACTTCAGATACTGGGGGTACTACCAGCCCAACCGGTTTCAGCTGCCTAGGCCCAGGTGGGTCCCGTTATGACTGATGATCAACAGAGGAGACTAGAGAGATTTGGTAGGCTCCAGCCTCTATCATTCAGTGGGGCTGAGTCTGAGGATGCCCATAACTGTTTGGATAGGTGTCAGCGGATTCTTCGCACGACAGGTATTCTAGAGACTAGAGACCAGTGGGGTCTCATTCACTACTTTCCAGTTTATTGGGGTAACCTTCAGATGGTGGGAGGCTTATGAGAGGCGCAGGCCAGTCGGTGCAACACCACTTACATAGCGTGAGTTCTCCGTTCTCTTCTTGGAGAAGTTCGTGCCACAGTCTCGCAGGGAGGAGCTGCGCAGATAGTTTGAGCAGCTACGTCAGGATCGTTTGTCTGTGACCCAGTACGAGATGAGGTTTTTCGAGTTGGCCCGTCACGTATTTTGGTTGGTTCCCACGGACAGGGAGAGGATTAGGAGGTTCATTGATGGCCTCGCATATCAGTTGCGGTTGCTTATGACTCGGGAGAGGGTATTTGGTGCTACTTTTGATGAGGTGGTTGATATTGCTTGGTAGATAGAGATAGTCCGTAGTCAGGAGCGTGAGGAGAGGGAGGCCAAGAGGCCTCGAGGTTCGGGTGGTTTCAGTGGTGTTCCTTCTAAGGGGCAGTCCTATCACAGCAGGGGTTATTCTTATAGGGCCGCTCAGATGGCTCGTCCAGCTCACCGTGGTGCATCATCCAGCCATGGATCATACAGTGCTCGTCAGAGTCAGTCATCTCTCGGTGCCTTTCCAGCTCAGAGTTCGTCCCGTGCTCCTTCAGTTCAGGGTTTATCTGCACCGGGTGCTTCTAGAGGGTATTCTAGTTCTCGGGGTTCGCCTCAGTACTTGTCGCCATTTTCAGAGAGGGGTTGTTTTGAGTGTGGAGATTTAGGTCACATAAAGAGATATTGCCTTGCCTTTCGGGAGATCCAGCTCTGCAGAGGAGTCAGACTATGACTTCAGCACCAGTTACTTCACCACCCGTCCAACCAGCTCGGAGTGGGGCTCAGTCAGCTAGGGGTTGCCTAAGAGGGGGAGGCCGATCAGGTGGAGGTCAAGCCCGATTCTATGTTATTCCCACCAGGCCAGATGTTGTTGCTTCAGATGTAATGATCACAGGTATTATCTCAGTATTCCACAGGGATGCTTCTGTATTATTTAACCCTGGTTCCACTTATTCGTATGTATCATCATATTTTTCTCATTATCCGGATATGCCTTGTGAGTCCTTAGTTTCATCTGTTCATGTATCTACGCCAGTGGGCGACACCATTATTGTGGACCGTATATATCGGTCGTGTGTAGTGACTATTATGGGATTGGAGACTAGAGTTGATCTCTTATTACTTAGTATGATTGATTTCGAAGTGATCTTGGGTATGGATTGGTTGTCTTCATTTCATGCTATTCTGTATTGTCACGCTAAGACCGTGACGTTGGCGATGTCGGGGTTGCCAAGGATTGAGTGGAGAGGTTCTCTAAACTATGTTCCCAATAGAGTGATTTCATATTTGAAGGCTCATCGGATGGTTGGGAAGAGTTGTTTATTTTATTTGGCCTTTGTGAGGGATGTTGGTGCTGATACTCCTACTATTGATTCTGTTCTGGTAGTGCGAAAGTTTTCGAACGTGTTTCCTGCAGACTTGTCGGGCATGCCGCCCACCAGGGATATTGACTTGGTGCCGGGCACTCAGCCCATTTCTATTCCACCATATCGAATGGCACCAACTGAGTTGAACGAATTGAAAGAGCAGCTTCAGGAACTTCTTGATAAGGGGTTTATTAGACCGAGTGTGTCGCCTTGGTGTGCACCGGTCCTATTTGTGAAGAAGAAGGATGGTACTATGCGATGTGCATCAATTATAGGCAGTTGAACAAAGTTACAATCAAGAACAAGTATCCTTTGTCGCACATTAATGATCTATTTGTCCAGATTCAGGGAGCGAGGGTGTTCTCTAAGATTGACTTGAGGTCTAGGTATCACCAGTTGAAGATTCGGGACTCGGATATTCTAAATAAAGCATTCAGGACCCGTTATGGTCATTATGAAATCTTTGTGATGTCTTTTGGACTGACCAATGATAAGTTGATATTTTACCAACTTACCTCTTCTTGATACTTAGACTTTTACATGATTTTGTTGAGAAACTAAGGCATTTATTGAGGTTTATTAGCATATTTCAGGTATCATATGATTTGGAGAAGATACGGAAGAAAACAAGTCAAAATGTGTTAAATTGGAAAAAATGGATTGTTGCCAGTTATTGCTCTATGCAATCGCGGAAGAAGCCATGTGATTGAAGAAGTCCAGGAAGAAGAAGTTATGCAATCGCGGAAGGCTACATGCGATTGAATAAGCCCAGGAGAAAGAAGCCATGCAATCGCAATTATCTCTATGCGATCGCATAGAGCATAATCTGGGCAGAAATCTGGGCAGTTCTGAAATTTCACGTTTTTACCCCAAACCATTTAATACACTACCTAGCTTATTGAAAAGATATCTTTGGCCAATATCTGGACATCTTTGGCATCTTTGGCAACTTTTGACAGTCTCTGCACATCTTGGGCAGATTTTTGGCATTTTTGGAGCTAGGGTTTTTGCACACACACTTGGGTCTTGAAGATTTAGAACTTTTGGTTGAGAATTTCTTAACCATTTATGTTCAATTATTCATTTCCTTGCTTTGAATTGAATATCTAAGTGTGTAATATTTTTTCCAACACTTGAATCTTGTTTATGGGAATGTTCATATTTAAAGTGTGGATTAAATATCATGTTGTGCTTATGTATTGAACGATTTATATTTTTATGAAGTGAGTTATTGTTTCTTTAATTATTCTTGATCTTTAATATTTCCAAAGAGATTAGCTAACTCTAGGACTTGCCCATTCACTTCGGATTAATTTTGGGGAAAATGATTTGGGGTTGAAAAAGATTAATTAATAAGAACTTGAGGCATAACCCTCACTTTATAGACTCTACCTAGGGATGGGATTGAACTACTTGTAGCCATATTCGGGTGTGCTTAATCTCTTAATTTTTTAGGGATAATTCAATTAGGAAGTATTGTTAGTCTTCGGAAGAAGCTAATATAGAATTATTATCCGAGGCTAATTAACATAAACTCGTTCATATTTGTAAATCGTAAAATACATTAGATCGTTACTTGAGTGTAATTCCTTATGTATCCATGCTTGTAGCAATTGATTATTTTACTTACTTTCTAGGTTAGTTTATAATTTTTGCATTTAGACATAAATATTTTCTCAAAACCCTTTTTAGTGTTTGGCTTAGCATAATAAGTGATAATTCTCTTACACGCCTAATCACATACATATATTTCTTTGTGGGATTCGACACCGACTCATAGTTGGGTAAATTATATTGCATGTGACCGTGTCCATTTACTTTTTAGTAGTGTATTTGGACTTCATCAAAATTGGCGCCGTTACCGGAGAACGATTTGGCGTATTTAGGTTGTTTGAGAAATAAGCGTACGTGCTTTGGTCCAAACTTGAGAATATTTGTGCAATTTATTTTTATCTTTGTTTATTTTGTCTTGTTGTTCTTTTGTTTGTTTCTGGTTTATTTTTTGTATTTTAAAAAATGGCATCATGTAATGAAAATTTGTCGGATGGTAGTTGTTCATACTTTGATGATCCTTGTCCTTATTGTGGAGGACCGCACTCACGGTAAAATTATTTAAATTCTCTCGGGGACGGATTGTGCGCATAATATCAAATCCATAAGTGGAGTATTTGTGATTAGTGTGGTGATCAAAATATCCATTGGACTAATTGTGCTTATTTGTCCTTCCCTTCCCCAAACCCCCGCTATGATGATTCTACTTTTTGTAATAACAAGTATAGGGATATGAAAGTGGAAGAAATTGAGCATTGTCAAAATAGAGAGTTCTAGCTCATGTTAGAATGCCCACTTGAAGGAGGAAACAAAGAGCAAAATGCCTTGAAGGATATTTTGGAATATAGTCTCCAAAATGATTTGTCTCTTGAAAGGTTGAACTCATAAATGGGAAAAATGCTTGAAGCTTTAGAGGTCCAAAAAGCCTCGGAAGTGAATGAAAGCCAAGAACCTTCCTTAGAGGTTGAAGCCGAAAATCCTTTTTTGGCACTTGATAAAAATCAAGAAGAACTCTCAAATATTCAAAATGAGAGGATGATGCTCATGTTGTAGGCCATTCTTTAAAATGAGGAGAAGCAAAACTTGGCACTAGAGGACTTAAAACAAGAACTACATCGAAATGATGAGACTATCCGCACTTTAAAAGATCAAATGAAGTCATTGATTGAGGCTCATTATGCCTATCAATTTGAGTGTGGAAAGAGGTTAAGAAGAGTCCAACTTCGAGGAAGAAAGTGAGCTTTATTTCGAGGAATTAAGAATTGAACATCCGCCAACCGACTCCATACTTATTGGTAATGCCAAAACAAATATAGAATTAGAGTCAACCAGTGTAATTGAAAATATGGTTGAAATTGACTCTAGTTCGGGGGAAACAAAGATGTCAAAATCCGGAAAAAGTTGCAAGTTGGGGGGAAATTATCTCATTCCAAGCATTTTTCAACTTTGGGCTTGTATGGTGATATGGGAATTGAACCATGTGAATCCACGTGGGAATGCAAAGAAGAAAGACAAGAGCCATACATCTTGCAATTTGAAAATTCAAGAACGCAAAATGGCATTCCTCAAAAGAAAGCCAATAAATGCAAAATGCAAAAATTGATGCTTGGCTTGATCATCTACTTACCACCACCACCACCCCTCCCCCCCCTCTTCCCCCGTCGCTAGTGGTCACAAGCTTGATTCCACGTTAGGTGCCCAATTCATATCGTCCAAGTGGCGAAAAAAGTGGTAAAATTGATTCGCGTCGTGTCACGACGGTAAATGCGACACTTCATGGGAGGCAACCCATCGTTTTCAAATTTTAAGTCATTTTTAAATTTTTTTTAGAATGGCTTAATATATTATTTTTGACTAATCTGCCGAGTTTTAGAATTTTTGGGGTTGATTTGAGCAGGTCGGAGTGATCCGAACAGCCCAAACTAGTAGCTGAACAGAACTGCAAAAAACTGCAGAGCTTCGCAATCGCAAAAGGAATTCTGCATTTGCGTAGAACAAAGTATTTCCTATCTCTACGCAATCGTACATAAACCAACGTGGTCGTAAATATTTGGGAGCTTTTGTTCTCTGCGAACGCCGATAAACAAACGCGATCACGTAGCTCAGGTAAGTGCCCATCTAATTAAAATACTGGAATTCAAGAACAAAGCCATTTCTGCAAAAATTAAGAACGGCTCTTCCTACTCCTCTAACCCCTGAAATCCTCCCAACTCTCGATTCTTCAATTCTATTGCAAACATTTTTACTTGCTATCCTCAAGGTATGTGGATTTCTCCCTTAACTCTCAATTTTGTTTCCAATGCTTGTTGTGAAATAGTTGAAGGGCAGCCATGTTTTCAAGGTTTTAGCGGTTGAGTTAAATTTTTAAAGTAGAAATCTTGTGTGCTATACATGTTTGCTTGCTGGGTGAGATTGGTTGAGATATTGAGGGTTATTTTATGTGAAATTTCTGGGCAAGATACATGGGTTTAATGCTGTGAAATTGCTAAGAAAATGAGATGACCTCCATATGCTTGTTGAAAAGCCTTAAAAAACTATAACTGGGCGTGGTAAAAGACCTTCGTGATCGCGATGCCCAATTTCGCGATCGCGTAGGTCCAATTCTACTCTTCGTGAAGATTGGCCTCCGTGATTGCATTGACTATTCTGTGATCGCACCAAACATTTCTGCGATTGCAAAGGCCTAAGTTTGCTGCAGAACCAAAATTTCCTCCGTGATCGCGTTGACTATTCTGCGATCGCAGTGCTTCCAAGCTAAGGAAAACAAAATGCTCTTCGCGATCGCATAAATGTTTGCGCTATCGCATTGCTTTAACCTCTAGGTAGCAAAACAGTAGCATTGTAGATTTGAATGTTGATGTTTTTTGGTCATTTTCTTTGGCCGAAATACATCATAATATAGTGTATTAAGTACCCTTCCAAGCATTTAACATGCGGTCTACTTTTGTAGGTACTTGGAGCATAAAATGGCCTCGGAAAATGATGAAATTGTACAAGAGCCTACTCCACAAGCTATGGAAGAGGAATATTTTGATCGGGCTAGATTCATAGCTGCAGAATGTGAAAGAAACTATGACAAACTCATGTCAAAGAGCATCATCAAAGAAAGGGGCATCCATTTGGACAAACTTGAGGCTAACATGTCGGATTATTTCCGAAGATTGACTGACAGTGGATGGATTTATTTTGCTCCTGAACCAATCAAAGTTAACTACACAGTAGTTCGTGAATTTTATGCTAATGCCCTGAAGACCGACTTCCAAGGGGAAGTATTTACCTCTGTTAGGGGAAAGCAGGTCAACTTTGGTCCCGAGGTAATAAATTCACACTATATTCTTCCCAATGTTGACAATGAGGTATATAGAAACAGAGCAAGAGAGAGAGGAAGCCAATGGTTGGCGCAGAAGCTTCATGACGAGGTGACCCCGACTTGGAAAAGATTGCAGAAAGGGGTTGATTCTTCTGAATTCACAACTGAAGCCAAGACTTGGCTGTCCATTATTGGTGTTAGAATCTTGCCATCTAAACATGAGTCTGAGCTGACGCTTGAGAAGACATTGATGATTTCTTCTATTATGGATAACTTTCCAGTAAACGCGGGCTAAACTGGGGGTGCTAAAGACCCCGAATGATTCTGAGAAGGACCCGGGCATGGGAATTTATTCATTGCTCAGAAAAAGGCCAACTGGAGGGAAGAAGAAGAGAAGGATTGATGTATCATCTCCTTCATTTGGGCAATTTACTGAGACTGGCATTGGGCCCGGTGGTTCTTCCACAGCTACAGCAGAACTACATGACCCCATTGCTCCACTTCCTTATGAACCGCCTACTATGCGCCACCTCTCCAGTCAAATCTATGGCATCGAAGCACACATTCGCCAACTTGTAGCTGGTCTTCCGTCTGGTCCATCTGGGGAGGGGACTTCTACTGGGACTGGTAAGAAGACATATCTAGATAATATAGTTCATGAACAAAAAGCAATCAAAAACAGGTTGGAAGACATGAGCCGAAGACAAGGAAAGATTGAGAGGAAATAGCTGAAGTTCAAGCTGCATGAGAAAAAGAAAAGCAAATTCCTGTCTAAAATGATGCACAAGTTAAGCTCATTTTGTGCCTCACATAAATCAGAAGACGATGATGAGGATGACTTAGAGCTCAAATTTGCCACCACCTCCAGCTTAGAGTGATGCAGTTTCAGGGAGCACCTCTTTCATTTTATCTTATTTTGTTTAGTTGCATTGAGGACAGTGCAACACTTTAGGTTGGGAGTGGCTCATTTATATGTGATGATGTATTTGTATTTGGAAAATGAACTTGTGTAGATTGGCAACCATTTGTAGATTATTAGTGATATTTTGTAGTTTATTTCAAGCATGTTGGCATTAGTTTTTAGTTTCTTATTTTGTTACTTTATTTATTTGTATTGGTATTAATTAAACTCCTTGGTTTTTATTTATGCCGCAATTTTTTTCCAAGGAATAATTTATGTCGAACCGGGTGGCTTTTTCCTATGATGGATAGCGTTACAACTTTCTTAAGGGATTAGTCTTGTCTAGTTTTTTAATTTTTACGTAATTCTTTTTTGTCAGTTTAGTAGCTAGTAGTGAATAAATTAGTTATTGGGTATGATCTTTTTATGCATAAACTAACATATGGCTTGTTCGGTACCAACATAATTTAAACTTTAGCCTATGAAGCCTTGATATTTAAAATGAAAAATGATTGAAGTGAAAATCCTTGTTGTGACTTTTAGGTTTTATTTTTGGCTCTTTGATTCATTAAATGGTATTTTAGGCTATATGTGATTTTCTTTGAGTTCATTGGTTTTAATTAAATTTTGGATTTATATGTCAC
Organism: Nicotiana otophora; assembly: GCA_000715115.1. NCBI lineage: Eukaryota > Viridiplantae > Streptophyta > Magnoliopsida > Solanales > Solanaceae > Nicotiana > Nicotiana otophora. Next base: position 110,167 of record AWOL01S0006789.1, on the reverse strand, counting down.
TCGAGTTTGCTTGTGCCATGTGTGGTGAGATTTTTTGTGAGTTCTCTTGCATTATTTATAGTCTAGAACTTGCCCGAAATGTGCTTCAAGGCGAAATCCTAGACTAACTTGGTTTGAAAAATAATGTTAGGCCTTCCTTGGACCGTTACTGTGCCTTAAATTTTCTACCCTTGCATATTTTCCCTAATCAATCCCTTTTGAGCCTTTAAAATTTTTTATTTGGCAACCATGTTACAAGCTTTAACCCTTCATTCTTTATTGATCTATCTTTTGGCATCCTACCTCCCTAAGTACTTTGAAAGTATAAATATAGGCTAAAAGCCTAAGTTTGGGGGTGAAGGTTAGAAAAGTTGTGATGTTGATATTGCTTAAAAGGTGAAAGGTAACAAATAAAAAAATAAAAAATAAATAAAAAAATGAGTAAGAAAGAAGAAAAAGGAAGGAAAATAAGAAGTTGGTAATAAAGGGAAGATTAGGTGTGGAATGAAAAGCGAAGAAAGGATGGAAAAAGATTTTGAAGGAAATGTGATTTAATTGTTGCAAATTGTAGTTCTTAGGGAGGTTTTGAGTCACTCTTATCCAACTTGTGCCCTACCTTAACCAAAAACCTATATTACAATCCTTTAAGTCCTACTTGATTTTGAACCAAGTGTGTCTACATTAGTGGAGAAATACGTGAAGGGCAAGCCTATGGCACTACTTTTGTACATTTGAATATCTTTGTGTGTGTGAGAGAGAGTTAACTCTTTCCATTTGATATCTCATTTGTGTTTAAATTGCAATTTATAAGTTGGGATTCTCTCTTAAGTGTGAGGGCACATGAAATTTTGAGTTGCAAACTTAATCCAATATCCAATTGGGAGGGATGAACACAAGAAAATTGTTTGTGATGATAAGACAAATTTTGAAGCTTTAGGGTGTGTTTGGTATAACGAAAAATATTTTTTAGAAAATGGTCCACTGTTTGGTTGCACAAAATAGTTTGGAAAATATTTTCTTAGATATCACATTTTCCTGAAATTGGAGGAAAATGATTTCCCTAGAAAAAGTTAGGAAGATATTTTCCAAAAATTCCACCTCCCCTTACATCTAACCCCAACCCCCTCCCCCTTCTCTCCCCTACCCCGCTCCCCTCTCCAAAAAGGTTTTTTTTTAGATTTCAGTCTTTTTTTCTTTTCCATCACCGTCCACCCTACCCTTCCCCCAAAACAAATATTTTATTTTTGTATTTTCAATTTTTTGTTTTTTTGGTTTTTCATTTTTCTGCACCATCCACCCACCCACCCCACCCCCGTAATTTTTTTTTATTTGTTTTTTGTATTTTCAGTTCTGGTTTTTGCTTTTTTTCGGTTTACAAGTTCGAAATTTTACGAGTTCCAAAGTTATGAGTTTGGAGGTTTATGTCTTTGAAAGTTTGCGGGTTTAGAAATTATAGAGTTTACGGGTTCGAAAGTTTGTAGGTTCGAAAGTTTATGAAAGTTATGGGTTCGTAATGTTGTTGGTTCGAAAGTTTATGGCTTCATGTTTATTGTATCTAATTTTTTTATGAATACTCTTGAGAAGTTATTTTTCTTAATTTGCGTACCAAATACCGAAAAATGAGTAAGATTACTACTTGTTTTCCAAGAAAATATTTTTCACGAAAAATATTTTACGTTATACCAAACACACCCTTAGTGTCATGACTTGGTTGCTACTTTGATTAATGTGGTGTTTGCGCACTAGAATTGAAATGAAATTGGTAAGAAGTTGTTGGTGATTCATATGCTTTGGATTAATTGTTGGTACCAACCGAAGTCTCTAGATTGTGTTTAATTTGAACCTTTTTGGCTTGAAATGATATTTGGTTTGTCATTGAGCTTAATTGATGATTTTATTAAAGGATGTTCTTAGTTGTTGAATTATTTGAGGACAAGCAATAGTTTAAGTTTGGGGGTTTCATAAGTTGATATTTTACCAATTTACCTCTTCTTGATATTTAGACTTTTGCATGATTTTATTGAGAAACTAAGGCATTTATTGAGGTTTATTGGCATATTTTAGGTATCATATGATTTGGAGAAGATACGGAAGAAAACAAGTCAAAATGTGTTAAATTGAAAAAAATGGACTGCTGACAGTTATTGCTCTATGCGATAGCGGAAGAAACCATGCTATTGCAGAAGTCCAGGAAAAAGAAGTTATGCGATCGCGGAAGGCTACATGCGATCGCATAAGCCCAGGAAAAAGAAGCCATGCGATCACGGTTATCTTTATGCGATCGCATAGAACATAATCTGGGCAGAAATCTGGGCAGTTCTGAAATTTCACATTTTGACCCCAAACTATTTAATACACGACCTAACTTATTGAAAAGATATCTTTGGCCGGTCTCTAGACATCTTTGGCATCTTTGGCAGCTTTTGACAGTCTCTGCACATCTTGGGAAGATTTTTAGCATTTTTGGAGCTAGGGTTCTTGCACACACGCTTGGGTCTTGAAGATTTGGAGCTTTCGGTTGAGAATTTCTTACCCATTTATGTTCAATTGTTCATCTCCTTGCTTTGTATTGAATATCTAAGTATGTAGTATGTTTTTCAACACTTGATCTTGTTTATGGAAATATTTATATTTAAAGTGTGGATTAAATATCTTGTTGTGCTTATGTATTGAACGTTTTTATTTATTATAAAGTGAGTTATTGTTTCTTTAATTATTTTTGTTCTTTAATATTTTCAAAGGGATTATCTAACCCTAAGACTCGCCCATTCACTTCAGATTAATTTTGGAAAAAATGATTTGGGATTGGAAAAGATTAATTAACAAGAACTTGAGGCATTAACCCTCACTGTATAGACTCTACCTAGGGATAGGATTGAACTACTTGTAGCCATATTCGGGTATGCTTAATCTCTTAATTGTTTTAGGGATAATTCAATTAGGAAGTCTTGTTAGTCTTCGGAAGAAGCTAATATAGAATTATTACCTGGGGCTAATTAACATAAACTCGCTCATATTAGTAAAATCGTGAAATACATTGGATCGTTACTTGAGTGTAATTCTCCATGTATCCATACTTGTAGCCATTGATCATTTTACTTGCTTTCTAGGTTAGTTTATATTTTTTGCATTTAGTCATAAATATTTTCTCAAAACCCTTTTTAGTGTTTGGCTTAGCATAATAAGAGATAATTCTCTTACACGCCTAATCACCTATATATTGTTCTCTGTGGGATTCGACCCCGACTCATAATTGGGTAAATTATATTGCATGTGACTGGTTCAGTTTACTTTTTAGTAGTAGATTTGGACATCATCAACCAATGCCCCAGCAGCATTCATGCATCTGATGAACAGTGTATTTCAGTCTTATCTCGACTTGTTTGTCATAGTATTCATTGATGATATCCTGGTATACTCTCGTAGCCAGGAGGAGCATGCCCAGCATTTGAAGATTGTGTTGCAGCAGTTGAGAGAGGAGAAGCTTTATGCAAAGTTCTCCAAGTGTGAGTTTTGGCTTAGTTTAGTGGCGTTCTTGGGGCACGTGGTGTACAGTGAGGGAATTCAGGTGGATCTAAAGAAGATAGAGGCGGTTCAGAGTTGGCCCAGACCGTCCTTAGCTATGAAGATTCGGAGCTTTTTCGGCTTGGCTGATTATTATCGTCGCTTCATGGGGGGTTTCTCATCTATTACATCGCCCTTGACTAAATTGACCCAAAATGGTGCTACTTTCAGGTGGTCGGATAAGTGTGAGGAGAGCTTTTAGAAGCTCAAGACTGCCTTGACCACAGCTCCAGTTCTAGTGTTTTCTTCAGCTTCAGGCTCTTATACAATGTATTGTGATGCTTCTCGGATTGGTATTGGTTGTGTCTTGATGCAAGAAAGTAGAGTAATTGCTTATGCTTCATGCCAGTTGAAGCCCCATGAGAAGAACTACTATGTTTGGAGTTAGCTGCCATCATTCATGCATTGAATATTTGGAGGCATTATCTTTACGGTGTGTCTTGTAAGGTATTTACAGATCATCGGAGTCTCCAGCACTTGTTCAAACAAAATGATCTAAATTTGAGGCAGCGGAGATGGTTGGAGCTGCTAAAGGACTATGATATTACTATTCTGTATCATCCCGGGAAGGCCAACGCGGTGGCCGATGCCTTGAGTAGAAAGGCGGTGAGTATGGGTAGCCTTGCATTTATTCCTATTAGGGATAGACCTATTGCAGTTGATGTTCAGGCCTTGGCCAACCAGTTCGTGAGATTAGATGTTTCGGAGCCTAGTCGGGTTCTAGCTTGTGTGGTTTCTCGGTCTTCCCTATATGATTGCATCAGAGAGCGCCAGTATGATGATCCTCATTTGCCTGTCCTTAAGGACACGGTTCAGCACGGTGATACCAGAGACGTTACTATTGGGGATGATGGGGTGTTGAGGATGCAAGGTCAGATTTGTGTGCCTAATGTAGATGTGCTGCGTGAGTTGATCCTTGAGGAGGCCTAAAGTTCGCGGTATTCCATTCATCCAGGTGTCGCGAAGATGTATCAAGACTTGAGATAACATTATTGGTGGAGGAGAATGAAGAATGATATAGTGGGATTTGTAGCTCGGTGCCTTAACTGTCAGCAGGTGAAGTATGAGCATCAGACACCGGGTGGATTGCTTCAGAGTCTTGAGATTCCAGAGTGGAAGTGGGAGCGGATCACTATGGATTTTGTAGTTGGGATTCCACGGGCTTCGAGAAAGTTTGATGCTATTTGGGTGATTGTGGATTGGCTGACCAAGTCCGCGCACTTCATTCTAGTTGGGACTACTTATTCTTCAGAGAGGTTGGCGGAGATTTACATCCGCGAGATTGTTCGCCTTCAAGGTGTGCCAGTGTCCATCATTTTAGATTAGGGCAAGCAGTTTACATCATAAATTTGGAGAGCTGTGCAGCGAGAGTTGGGCACTCAGGTTGAGTTGAGTATATCATTTCACCCTCAGACGGACGGACAGTCCGATTACACTATTCAAATATTGGAGGACATGTTACGTGCATGTGTCATTTATTTTGGGGGTTCTTGGGATCAGCTTCTGCCGCTCGTGGAGTTTTCCTACAACAACAGCTACCAGTCGAGCATTCAGATGGCTCCATATGAGGCTTTGTATGGGAGATGGTGTTGATCTCTGGTGGGTTGCTTTGAGCATGGGGAGGTTAGGCTATTGGGTACTGACTTGGTTCAGGATACTTTGGACAAAGTTAAATTGATTCAGGATCGGCTTCGCATAGTGCAGTCTAGACAGAAGAATTACGCCGATAGGAAGGTTCGTGATTTTTCTTTCATGGTTGGGGAGAAGGTACTGCTCAATGTTTCACCCATGAAGGGTGTTGTGAGGTTTGGAAAGAAGGGCAAGTTGAGCCCTCGGTATATTGTGCCGTTTGAGGTACTTTAGAGGATTGGAGAGGTGGCTTACAACCTTTCCTTGCTACCTAGTTTGTCGAGTGTTCATCCATTATTTCATATTTCTATGCTCCGGAAGTATGTCAGCGAACCGTCTCATGTTTTGGATCTCAGCACGATTCAGTGGGATGGTGATTTGACTTATGATGTGGAGCCGGTGGCTATTTTGGATCGGCAGGTTTGAAAGTTGAGGTCAAAGAACATAGCTTCAGTGAAGGTGCAGTGGAAAGGTCATCCAGTTGGTGAGGCTACTTAGGAGACCCAGTGGGAGATACGGAGAAGATATCCACACTTATTTGAGACTCCAGGTACGTTTCTAGACCCGTTCGAGGACGAACGTTTGTTAAGAGGGGGATGATGTAACGACCCGACCAGTCATTTCGATAGTTGTAGCCTCGTTCCCCAATTTACTTCTCATTTTATGCTTTATAGTTATTATGTGACTTGCCGGGGTAGTTGGTTCGGGTCCCGTGAGGTTTCAGAAAGAATTGAGACACTTAGTCTCAAGGATGAAAACTTAAGTTGAAAAGGTTGACCGGATGTGGAATTATGTGTAGACGACTCCGGAATGGAGTTTAGATGGTTCCATTAGCTCCGTTGGGTGATTTTGGACTTAGAAGCGTGTCCGGATTGTGATTTGGAGGTCCGTAGTAGAATTAGGCTTGAAATGGCAAAAGTTAGAAATTTAGAAGTTTGACCGAGAGTGGACTTTATGGATACCGGGCTTGGATTGGGTTACGGGAGTTGGAGTAGGTCCATGGTGTCATTTGTGACTTGTGTGCAAAATTTGAGGTCAATCGAACGTGATTTGATAGGTTTCGGCATCGTTCGTAGAAGTTGGAATTTTCTTAGTTTCAATAGGCTTGAATTGGGGTGCGATTCGTGTTTCTGATGTTGTTTGATATGATTTGAGGGCTCGACAATTTTTGTATCATGCTTTAGGACTTGTTGGTGTAATTGGTTGAGGCCCCAGGGGCCTCGGGTGGAGTTTGGATGATTAACGGATCGAATTTGGAGTTTGGAAGGTTGTTGTAGCTGAAGTCTTCTGGTGCAATCGCACCTGCAAAAATTTGGTCGCAGGTGCAAGCTGGGAAATGCAGAAGCGACCTAGGATGGAGCTGTGAAGTGGTCGCAGGTGCGAGGCAATTTTCGCACTTCTGTGGTCGCAGATGCGGCATCATGAGCATAGAAGCAGAATTGGCCAGTGGGGGAGCTTGTGTAGGTACAATGGGAATTCCGCACTTGCGATTGCGCAGATACATAGGCAGGACCGCAAAAGCGAAGGGAGCCTTAGGGCATGTCCAGAGAAGCGGAGGAATTTTCCGTAGAAGCGAAAAGGCTGGGCAGTGTATTAAAACGAGGGTTCCCAGATTATTTTTCATTTTTGAACATTCCAAGCTCGGGATTAGGCGATTTTGAGAGGAATTTTGAAGGGATTCTTGAGGTAAGTCACTTGTGGTTTAATTTGTTCAATAATTATGTTTCCCCATTGATTTTCCACCTAGATTGTGTGGTTTTGAGGTGTAAATTGGGAATTTGAGGCTAGGGATATGGAGAGTTTAATTTGGGGATTTGAGTGACGATTTGGTGTCGGAGTTTGGTAAATTTGGTATGGTTATACTCGTGGTTGAATGGGCTTTTAGATTTTATGACTTTTATCGTATTTCGAGACGTGGCCTGGGGGCTGGCTTTAAGCCGACTTTTGACTTTTGATTAATAACTTAGTATTTTCTTATAGAATTGATTTCTTTAGCCCGTGTTGATTGTATCGAACTATTTGTGGCTAGATTCCAGACATTTAGAGGTCGGTTCATGAGGCAAGGGTGTGTTGGAGTAGGGATTTGCACGGCTTGAGGTAAGTAACAATTCTAACTTTGATTATGAGGGTATGAAACCCCGTAATATGTGTCATGTGATTGGTTTTGGAGGTGACGCACATGCTAAGTGACGGGCGTGTGGGCGTGCGCCGTAGGAATTATGACTTAGTCAATTCCATGGAACTGAATAGTTGGAAAATCTGTTGTTATCCATATATTCTCCATGTTTTATAGAGGCTGAGGGCCTGTTTTTGTGAGGATATTATGGGATCGGGCTGTACGCCATAGCATGTCTTATTGATTTGTGCCATAATTTTCTTATTATAGTGCTTGGGCTAAAAGAGCCCCTACGGAGTCTGCACACCCACAGTGAGCGCAATGGATTTATATTGAGGGATGGATCTTCCCTAGGCATGGATCTTGCCTGAATCATTGATATTTAGGGATGGATTTTCCTTGGGCTGGATTGACCTTATACAGTACTGAGTGACTGACTGTCAGTCGATACATATATATATTTGGGATGGATCTTCCCTGGACTGAATTGGCCATATACAATACTGAGTGATTGAGTATTCCGAAAGTGTGGATTGGCCACATACAGCATGTACATTGGCATGTAGATATAGAGAGGTTGTATTCCTCATATCATTCAGAATTGATCTATCTTACTTGCACTGAGTTTATATGTTGAACTTGAAAGCATGCCTATCTTTCTATGTTATAATTTCTGTAATTGAGTTGTTTCCGTGAAGCTCGTCACTATTTTCAGTCTATTATTTAGTCTTGTTACTTAGTGAGTTGGTTGCACTCACGCTACACCCTACACTTTGTGTGCAGATCCATGTGCGTCTGGTCATGATGGGTGTTGATTTTCCTTGCACAGCTTGGTCATTGGAGATTCCAAGGTAGCTGCCTGACGTTTGTAGATCTTGTCTCTCCTTCCCTATCTTTCCGCTTTATGTATTTAGTTTTAGTCTTTCATTGGCATTACTTCTAGATTGGTGTTATATAGACGCTCACGTACTCTGTGACACCCTGATGTTGGGAATTCCCGTAATTGGTTTTTGACTTACTATCCAGTTTTGAGGGTTTTGATGATTTATACCTGTGTTATTCTTATGGTAAGTAAGGTGGGGTCTGTTTTTATTGGGGGTAGGACAGAACATGTTTTCAATATTAATGAGGATCATTTATCAATTCCTGAAGTGGCAGATTATGCTAGGAGTTTTGGAATTACTAAGTTAGGAAAGACCTTTGTGGTTCCATCTAAGGGGGGTAATTTGGTTGAATTGAAAAATGATAGGGACATATATGGCATTTCACTATTATTGTCCGATGGGGATTCAACATACATTTATATGGGTGAAGACTCAATTATAGAGGAAGGGGGTCCTACTGGTTTGTTTAGTAGTCAAATAACAAGTATAGATACCAATTTAAGCATAGTGGGTGAGCCTTTTAATGCACCTGTCAGCATTGAAAAAGGCAGCAGGGAATCTGATTGTCTTCTTGCTCCATCTACGGTTGCTTTAAATGTTGGGGTGGGTGAACAAGATGCAGATATGAATGAAGATGGGTATTCTTCAATAGACTGGACAGATACAGATGAAGCAGAAGCTGCACAAGACCTAGCTATTGTAGAGCACACTGCACAAGACGTAGCTATTGTACAACAATTTGCAGGTAATGAAGAAGACTTTGAAGATGATATTGCAGGAAATGAGGGTGATGGTGATGGTGCTGAATCTGACTAGTCTATAGATTATGGAAGTGATGTGCATGAGGAGTTAAGGATTGTGAAGTAAGATATGAAGCAACTCAAGAAATAAAATATGAGGGGCAGAAAAGGTAATAAGGGAAAAGGTGGTGGTTATTTAGGTGAAGTGGGGCTGGATAGAAGTTTTGAAGATATAGATAAAGAGAGGAGAAGTCTGAATGGTAAACTATGAGCAGATGTGCCATACTATGATAGTTCTGATTGTGATTCCTTTGATTCTGATAAAGAACCTGAAACCGTATCTGATGATAAAGGTGAAGGAGGACAATTAAGTGATAGAAGAAAGAGTAACAGGATAATTTATGATCCAACATGCAAGATTGTGATTTGGCAGTTAGGTTTGGTATTTGAAAATGTGACTGAGTTTAGGACAACAGTAACTAAGTATGCTTTGAAAAAGGGAGTTGAGTTAGACAAGTATGTGAATGAGCCAACTAGAGTAAGGGTTAAATGTAAAGGTGGCTGCCCATGGTTGATCTTTTCTAGTAAGGAAGGAAGAAGTGAAAATTTCACTGTCAAGGCCTTCAATCTAAGACAGAAATGTCATAGGACAAAAACCAACTTTCTTTGTAACTCAAAATATTTAGCAGTGTATCTCAAAGATAGAATTGTCTCACAATCTACAATCAAAGGGTGGAAAATTCAAGATTTGGTAAGGAAAGATCTAGGTGTGTATGTAGGCAGGGCTGTGTGTTCAAAGACAAGAAAGTTAGTATTGCAGAAAGCTGTGGGAGATCATGTGGCAGAGTTTAATAGGATTCTTGACTACAGAGATGTCTTGTTCCAAAATAATCCTGGTAACACATGTGTGATTAAGTTGGCATATACATGGGAAGAAACAGTTCAACTCTTTCTACATTTGCTTTGATGCTATGAAAAGAGGATTGTTGCAGGGTTGTAAAACATGTATAGGCCTGGATGGGTGCTTTCTTAAGGGTATTTGTAAGGGTCAGGTCCTAGTAGCTGTTGCCAAAGATGGAAACAACCAAATATTTTCAGTGGCATGGGCAGTAGTTACCCAGGAAAAAAGAAGACATGTAAATGGTTCCTTAAGATTTTGCAAGAAGACATTCACTTGGGAGATGGTTCACAGATCACTATCATTAGTGACATGCAAAAGGTAAGTCTTTATCTTTATGTTAAATGTGCATTTTATTACTATTATTATATTTCTAAGTACATGTTCTTTGTTCTTAAATGACAGGGATTGATATCTGCAGTTGAAGAAATACTACCTGAATGTGAGCATAGGATGTGTGCTAGGCACATTTTAGCAAATTGGGCACAGAAATGGAGAGGGATAGAAAGAAGTAAAAGATTCTAGGGTTGTGTTAGGGCTACTTATGAGGAAGATTTTAAGAGAAAGCTTGATGGTCTAGCTCAGCTAGGGAATGGGATTGTTGAAGACTTAATCAGATACAACAAGGAAAGATGGTGCAAGACATACTTTCAAACATTCTTCAAATGTGATAGTGTAGACAACAATATGGCAGAAAGCTTTAATGCCTGGATCTTAGGCTCTAAGAGCAAGACTATTGTTACAATGTTGGAAGAAATTAGAGTTAAAGTGACCATTAGGGTGAGCAAGTCTAGGGCATTTACTAAGACATGGGTGGATGAGATATCTCCAATGGCAATGATGGTGCTTAATACCAATGTGGAAAAATCAATGCAAGTAACTATAGATTGGAATGGAGATGAAGGGTTTGAAGTGTCAGAAGAGGTAAACAAGAAACATATTGTACACTTAGAAGCTGAAAAGTGCAGTTCTAGAGCATGGGATTTAAAAGGGATCCAATGTGCACATGCTATAGCAGCAATGCATTATCTGAGGCAGGATGAGTAAGAGGGAATCTCAAGCTGGTACAAGAAAGAGAAATATCTGAAGGCATATTCACACTTCATTCAACCTGTGCCATGCATGGCAATGTGGCCAAAAACTGATAATCCAAAGGTTGAGCCACCTCCACTGGTGAAAATGCCAGGAAGACCAAAAAAGAACAGGAAAAAAGAGGTTGGAGAAATCAAAAGAGCTGGAAAGTTACCAAAAAGAGGCATAACTATGACCTGCTCAATCTACAAGGAAGACAATCATAACAAGAGAGGTTGTTCAAAGAATCCCAATCCTAAAACCAAGGCTAAATCCGCACCAGCGGTAAATTATTAACTTTTAAGATATTTATGCCTCTTGTAATTCATACAGATCACTAATTATAGTTCTGTTTTATGTACTAGTTTGTTGAATCTCAACAATCCCCAACTGTTAATCCAAAGAAGAGAAATAGAGGTGATTCTGGTACAACAAGTAAAGGTAAATGGGCCAGAAGTGGTTACAAAAAATCAAGGGTTGTGCGACATGGTGTATTGTTTTCGCAAAGTGGATATACTAGTATTAATGTAAGTGTCTTAAATTTTAAGTTCACTATTTTTGTTAGGCAGAACAACATCTTGTGCTAATATAAGTGTTTATGTATGTTTTAGAAAGGGATGCCTAGCAGTAGAACAGTTAAAACTCCATCTGCTAATGTGATCAATTCACCACATGTGACCGGTGACATTGGTTACCAACCAAGCAAAGAGCTTAAATGGAAAGGCAAGACAACTATAACTCAAAGACAACTCCAAGTCCAAAGTGCACATCATCGCATCACTACTAGATCAAGGGCAGCTAGAATTCAAACAAGGGCACAAGTCAAGGGAAAATCTCCCTCCAAGATCCCATCTTAAATATATTTTTGTTGGCAGTCCGAACTATCTTTGTGGTATCTTTGAAACAAAAAAGTTGTGTTGTTGGCAGTCGTATCTTTTGAAACTGCTATTGTGTTTTGGTATTGTATTTTGGAATGTATTTAAAGCAACAGTTAAAACTGGTACTCAGTATATTGTTGCTCTTTGAATGCTAATGAACGATATTTAATTGTGAATGAATTTCAGTTATTTTGAGTAATGATTCATTGTGAATGCCTCCAGTTATTTTCGTCTTTGTACACCATGAAATGACAGGATAGTCTATGTTGTATAAACTAATTGAACCCATAAAAAGAGAGCAACTGAAACAGCAAGAATTTGAAACATATCTGTCAACATATATATTGCTTCATAGAGACAATACATTGAATAACACAAATAGAGCTTCGGGTGAGTACATTCATCGAACTAAAACACAACTGCAGACTACATTGATCGAACTAAAACACAAATACATATTCTAACATTCTGTTAACAAGATTATAGACAAAAACCCAAATATATTAATGCATTGCATAACAAGCTAAAACACAATATTAGCTTCAAGACTTTCTTCCACTTCAATTATTTTTGTGGATTGTTGCTCTTTTTTAGCAAACCTAATATCACAACATTTGCTTGCCGAGGGAATTGAGGGTCATACCACTCGAAATGTTCGCATGGACTTCGCCATTTAGATTGTGTGGAATCAAAATAAACAAAATTAGAACTTAAGAAAAATCAAACAAAATACAACCCATTCAAAAATTTCAGAAGTTAACCTATCCCATAGTACTTACACCCGAAGAATATATGCCTGGGGTTGTCATTTGACCATAAAATTTCCAATACTGGAGGACATCAACACGCACAAAATAACTTCCGCTTCGAATCCATGAAGTGAAATTGGAAAAAGACTTAGAAAGTTGATAGCATGAAAAAGAAAAGGCACAACAATGTTCTTTAATAGAGGAAGGGTTATAGAAGAGAATATATAGGAAAAGAGAGAGAAAGAGCCGTTGGAACAGTCACATTTGGGTCAAAAATTTTGTTCCATGTGCCCAACTAAGTTTGCATCTACTTCCCATGCAAGGTCGACATAAAAGGGGGTATTAAAAGATGAAAAATCAAGTAAAAAGGGGTATTTAGTACCCCGTATAATAAAAGGAAAACTAAATAAAAGTCGTCAAGTGTAAGGGGATCCATAATATTTCCCTCTTTCATTTATATTGAAGGTGAAAGATAATGCAACGAGAAGTATTTTTCTCTTTCAAATTTTATAGCCTAAAGATTGCAAAAAACTAAAAAATCTGATAAAGTAAGAATCACAAAGTATACAACAAAAGCCAAATTTAATGTGAAACATCATATTAGTCATAAACATTATTTACTAAAATAAGAGAGTTAAAAAGAATTTAAAAAAAGAATACGAGGAATAGAGAACAAACTGTGAATTACAATTTACAAAGATCTTCGGTGCTAGCGTAAGAAGGGAAAATGATTTTCCTTTTGTAAACCAATTATCTATTTCTAAAATATATAAAGATTAATCGAGGGATAAAGTACAATAAGAAATTTGAACAACGCGCTTTCCATTCGTAGCCAAACACGACAAGAGAAGTTTTGAGTACAAATTGCTAACTTTCATATTGACATGTTTGTAGATACAATTTGCGGTTTGATAATTGGTATTACATAGATTGAAAAATTTAACCGGTTTATTATTTAGAAAGAGAATGAAGTAAAATTTAATATTATTTTTCTGAAACAAAAATACTCGAGTATACGCATAATTGACACCAACATAGTTATGTTATTTATTAGTGCTTTTAATTATTTTAAAGTTATGCTCAAAACTAGGACCAAAAACGTATTGGTCCCAATATGCTACATGATTTTTCTGAAATGTTTTTAATATCTTCACTTTTGAGTTTCCTTAAATTATATTAAATTAATAATCAAAATTTATAATCACTCAAAAGAACTCTAATTTAATATTACAATTCAAATATAATTTAATTAAATATTTAAATTGTATCCAGTTAGAAACTAATAAACGATTAAATTGCTAGTTGGGCTTTTATGGAGCTTGGCCTGCTTTGCATCAACTCACCATTTGGTGATTTGGTTCGCCGCCTCCCTTTAAAGGAGTGGGCGCAGTGAACTGTAATTATGAAAAGATTGGAAAATTTGGCCAAAGAAGGTGATTCGGTTTGAGCAATAGATCCTGACGTGATACATCTTCTTATTTTTTCCTTCTCGCTGATTCTCCCGACAATCAAGTTGCACTTCCTTGTAACAAGTGGCTGAGCTGATGCTGAGTCGTCTCCTATGCCGCTAGCTATGCCCTGCTCGGTTCCCCTCCTCCGGCACAGTGAAGGTTTCGTAGCACGTCATGAGCATCGGGCTAAGGGGCGGCTGAGCAACTCAGCTACTCTATGGGGAATGTTTTTATGAGTTGCTAACGATGTAATAATGTATACGGATAAAATTGAGTCCACTGCATGACTCGACTTCCCGGTGAGTCAAACGGAGTAGGAACATGACCGTAATGGGTCGGAGTCAGAGCAGGGAGCCCTTAGTATCGGAGCTCGGGCAAAACACCTGCCCTCGGGGATATCGGAGCCATATCCTCCAGGTCTGATTTGAGGATTGGGACTTCGAAGAACATTACCAAATATCTACACACGACTAACAAAGGGCCATGATGTTCGTACCTAATCGGATATCACGATGTGAATCTCGGCCCGTATCGGCAGAAAATCAGTGATTAGCAAAACCAAAGATTTTTACCTTTATTAGAATTGTAATTAGGGTAAAACTCCCCTACTATATAAAGGGAAAACCTTATTATTCATGAGACACATTATAACACGCATATCAAGGCAGTTTATTTCAGTTCTCTTTGTTGTTTAAAGTTCTTATTCTTGTTCTTAAGTTCTTCATAAGTATAAGCTTGGAATCGAGGGTAGGTTCTTCATCGGGCCATCAACCGAGCTCAGAATCACCCTTATCATTGGTTTGGTCATCTATTACGTCTTTTATTTGTTTAATCTAATGTTATTAATCACTCGCATTGAATTAATTCACATATCTTTAAAACCACATATAAATTCAATTGTTATATGATTTTGAGGGTAAACAGTTTGACACCCACCGTGGGGCTAGGGATAATAGTGGTAATTTGATATAAATTTCCATAACGCACTCTATTTTACACTCGTTCTTTGAGATTTTAATTTCGGGTCAAATTAAAAATGTCGAACTCTCAATCTGCTCATTTGAATGTTGATGTTGAGTCTGGACACCATGGCGAGAACAACATTGTAGTGCCCAGCAATGAGGTGCCCCCTATTGACCCCAACAGAGTTCCAGTTGCAGACCCAATCTATGCTAACTCACATGTATATATCGACGCAAATTTGTCTACCGACCCCGAAAACAACATTCGCGGGGGAGCCCGATCGGTGGCCTAGAGTACACACGACGACGGAGGTGATGAGATCAATTTACGGGTGATCTTCAAAATATTACAGGCTCAACATGCAGCGATAGCCCAGTTGTAGAACCAAAGTCGCGCCCCCAGCAGATTTGAGCCCGAACCATCTCGGGAAAACACTCACAGAAATGAACCGGCCATAGAAAGGCCGGGTGAAGTTGAACTCGGGACCAACCCCGAGATAATAAAGATGCTTGAGGAACTGACAAAATAGGTGGAATCAAGAGAAAAGAAAATTGAAGCCAACGACAAAAGAGTGGAGACCTATAACTCCAGGGTTGATCAAATCCCAGGAGCACCCCCGATATTGAAAGGCTTGGATTCCAAGAAGTTCGTCTAAAAACCTTTCCCTCAGAGCACAGCTCCGAAACCGATCCCAAAGAAGTTTCGTGTGCCCCAAATTCCAAAGTATAACAGGCCCACAGATCCGAATGAACACGTGACCTCCTACACGTGTGCCATCAAGGGAAATGACTTGGAAGGTGATGAAATCGAGTCAGTTCTATTGTAAAAGTTCGGGGAATCCCTGTCTAAAGGAGAGATGATATGGTATCACAACCTACCCCCTAATTCCATTGGTTCGTTTGCCATGCTTGTGGATGCCTTCGTAAAAGCTCATGCTGGGGCCATCAAAGTCAAGACCAGAAAATTAGACCTCTTTAAAGTCAAGCAAAGAGATAATGAAATGCTCAAGGAGTTCGTGTCGAGGTTTCAAATGGAAAGGATGGATTTGACTTCGGTTGTGGATGATTGGGTTTTTCAAGCATTCACTCAAGGACTCAAACCCCAAAGCTCTTTGGCTTCGCAACAACTGAAACAAATTTTGATAGAGTATCCGGCGGTAACTTTTGTTGACGTCCATAACAGGTACCAATCAAAAATCAGAGTGAAGGATGATCAGCTCTGGGGTCCCTCTGGGTCCGTGTATCCCATCAGAACTAATGACATATCTAAAAGAGACATCAATCATGAACCAAGACCGGGAAAAGATCGGTACCAACCGTATAGCAGAGATCGAAGGGGCAGTGGATCCGGACGCAACCCAACGAGGAATGAAAAAATAAGCGATCGAGGTCATAATGACCGGGGACTCATGAGCAAAAACGGTTTCGACAGGCCAATCGGGGCCAGGGAGACACCGATGTTATCGGAGTATAACTTCAGTGTCGATGCTGCCGGTATCGTATCAGTCATCAGATGCATAAAAGATACCAAGTAGCCTCAGCCATTGTAGTTCGATCTTGCCTAAAGAGACCCCAACATGATGTGTAAGTATCATGGCACCCACGGCCACAGGACCGAACACTGCCGACAACTAAGAGAAGAAGTGGATCGGTTATTCAATAATGGACGCCTCCAGGAGTTTCTAAGTGATCAAGCCAAAAATCACTTCATGAATAGGGACTCCAACAAGCAGACCGAGCAAGAGGAACCTCAGCACATCATCAACATGATCATCGGTGGAGTCGACATCCCACATAGGCCAATGCTGAAGCGCACTAAGGTATCCATTACGAGGGAAAAGCGAACCCGAGATTACATACCGAAAGAGACCATCTCTTTCAACGATGAAGACGTTGAAGGCATCGTGCAACCGCATAACGATGCCCTAGTAATTTCTATACTCATAAATAAATCTCGAGTTAAGCGTGTGTTGATTGATCTAGGTATCTCGACTAATATCATCAGATCGAGGGTCGTAGAGCATCTGGGTCTACAAGACCAAATAGTGCCCGCGGTCTGGGTCTTAAACGGATTCAACATGGCATGTGAAACTACTAAAGGGTAGATAACCATGTCGATGAATACCGCTGGAACCATTAAGGAGACGAAGTTCTATGTCATCGAGGGGGATATGAGGTACAACGCTCTATTTGAAAGGCCATGGATTCACAACATGAGGGTAATACCTTCGACTCTGCACCAGGCATCAAAGTTCCCCACACCATGAGGGATCAAAACAATTTATGGAGAACAGCTTGCCACAAAAGAAATGTTTGGTTGATAAGGTGATCCCTATATCCACCCTCTCGACATCAAAGAATCCGGAGTCGGTTAGGAAGGAAGAAACTAAATAGCAATCACCGACACCGGCCCCGACCAAACCAGAGAAGCAAAAAGCAAGCGAGGATGATGATTACGGAGTTCCCAGGTCGTTCATCGCCCCCGACGATTCTGATGCCACCAATTTAATGGTTGAGGAGTTGGAGCAAGTCATATTGATCGAACACTTGCCCGACCGGAAGGTATACCTGGGCACAGGGTTAACTCCCAAGCTCAGGAAAAAACTCATTTAATTCCTTATAGCTAACATAGATTGTTTCTCTTGGTCTCATCTTGATATGACACGGATCCCTCCAGAAATAATTACCCACAAGCTAAGCTTGGATTCGAAGTTCCACCCGGTTAAACAAAAGAGGAGGCCTCAATCCGAAGTCAAACATGCATTCATCAAAGATGAGGTATCCAAACTCCTTAAAATAGGTTCCATTCAGGAAGTTAAATACCCAAATTGGTTAGCTAACATAGTGGTAGTGCCTAAAAAGGGAAATAAATTAAGAATGTGTGTAGATTACAAAGACGAGGTATCCATCCCATATGTGTCATAACTACTTACCCATTAAGGAACATAATTCACAAATCCGAGCTCTCAGGGCGATTGGCCAAATGGATCATGGAAATTAGCGGGTACGATATCGAATATCGGCCCTGAACCGCCATCAAATCTTACATTTTGGCAGGCTTCGTGGCCGACTTCATGCCGACCTTAATACTCGAAGTCTAAAAGGAATTGTTGTTAACCTCGGGGACCTTCTCAGGAATCTGTACCCTCTTTACGGATGGTGCCTCGAATAAAAAGGGGTTCAGACTCGGCATCGTGTTGAAACCGCCTATGGGTAATATAGTTAGGCAATCTACTAGAACTATGAAATTGACTAACAATGAGTCCGAGTATGAGGTCATGATTGCAAGTCTCGAATTGGCTAAAAGCCTGGGGGCCGAAGTGATCGAAGCTAAATGTGACTCCCTCTTGGTGGTAAATGAAGTTAATGAGACATTCGAAGTGAAAGAGCAAAGAATGCGAAGATACTTGGATAAACTATAGGTAACACTGCATCGATTCAAGGAATGGACCCTACAACATGTGCACCGAGATCAAAATAGTGAAGCCGATGCCCTGGCTAACTTGGGGTCATCGTTCGGGAATAGTCATACATCTCATGAAATCAGTAGTAGCAGAAGACCATGCCGATCTAAACTCAATGAGTTTAACTTGGGACTGGATAAACAAGTATATAAACTACTTGAAGACTAGGAAGTTGCCCTCGGATCCTAAAGAATCGAAAGCTCTGCGCACGAAGGCAGCCTGGTTTAGCTTGTCCGAAGGTACTCTGTTCAGAAGAATGTTCAATGTCCTACTCGCCATATGCTTGGGGCCGGGGGACACCGAATATATTTTAAGGGAAGCTCACGAAGGCACATGCGGAAACCATTCGAGGGCAGAATCTTTTGTTCATAAGATAATCAGAGCCGGCTATTACTGGATCGACATTGAGAAAGATGCAAAGGACTTTGTACGGAGATGCGACGGTTGTTAGAGGCATGCACCAATGATCCATCAACCTAGGGAGATACTACATTCGGTCATGTCGCCTTAGCCGTTCATGAAATGGGGAATGGACATCGTTGGTCCCCTACCATGGGCACCCGGTAAGACTCAATTTATACTATTTATGACTGACTATTTCTCTAAATGGGTCGAAGCTCAAGCGTTCGAGAAGGTCCGGGAAAAAGAAGTCATCGACTTCATTTGGGACCACATAATATGCCAGTTCGGTATACCGGCCGAGATAGTATGTGATAACAGGAAGCAGTTCATCGGCAGCAAGGTAAGCAAATTTTTCGAGGACCATAAGATCAAAAAGATCTTGTCGACACCCTATCAACTTAGTAGCAACGAACAAGAAGAGTCGACGAACAAAACTATCCTTCAAAACCTTAAGAAAAGGTTGATCGATGCCAAAGGAAAATGGAAGGAAATTCTGCCCGAAGTCTTGTGGGCATACCATAAGACCTCAAAATCAAGTACTGGGGCCACTCCGAAGCACTAATACCAGTTGATGTGGGAGAACCAAGCCTCAGGTTCCGATATGCAAGTGAAGAATCAAACGGTGAGGCCATGATAATGAGCCTGGAACTACTGGATAAGAGGCGCGAACCGCTCTAGTCCGGTTGGCCGCCTAGAAACAGCGGATAGAAAGATATTATAACCGAAGAGCTAACCTTCGACACTTTAATATTGGGGACTTAGTGTTAAGAAGAGTAACACTGAACACCTGAAACCCGAACGAAGGGAAGCTCAGAGCGAATTGGGAAAGACCATATCGAGTAATCTGTATTACCGGTAAAGGTTCGTATAAACTCGAAGAAGGAAACGACACACAACTACCAAACAACTGGAACGTGACCCACTTAAAATGATACTACTGCTAAGGTACAACCTCATTAACTTTTTTTATTTTTTATATTATGAATTGGGCTAACACTTGCAGGCAACAACCAAAGAAGAATGTAGCTGTTAGGTTTGAAAGTACGTGTTGCACTCTTTTTCCCTTGAACATGTTTTGTCCCAAATATGTTTTCCGACAAGGGTTTTAACAAGGCAACAGTAAATTGTGCTAACTTAGAATCGAAGACCGATTTTAAATCGAAGCCAATGGTCACACCGACGGTATCCGAGCCCTCTCAAAGATCGACCTTGAATACTGGGAGCCATCACCCCCGGGTCAAGAGTTTTAGCAAAGAAGGAAACTTTATGCTTGAACAGTCTAGGCTCGGTGGATAGGATTTATTGTAAGGGCCAAACAGTCTAATGAACCGTGCCCGCGTAGGCCACCTCAGCCATAATACAAGCTTTTACACGCTTACAATCTTGTACGTTACACAAAGAAATGAAAAATAGTTTCTACCTTGCTAACAAACATATTTTTCTTCTTAAAAGTATCGAGCCTAAGGGCTATTCCTACCCGGGAACTATCGAGCCCAAGGGCCGCCCTTATCCGAGCCCAAAGGGCTACCCACACTTGGGGACTACCATTCGAGATACGTTCGGGCAGCTCCGATTATCGAAACCCGGAAGTACAAAACCTATTAGGCAGTGCCCAAACTTAAAAGGCTACGACCACCCTAAAAATGGTTCGGAAAATTTCGAAGTCCGTAATCAAAACATAAGGCCTTCAACAAAATTCCAAACCTGTTCAAAGGTTACCCTCGGCAAAGATATAGTCTAAAAATATTTAAACAAGCATCTTGGGGAAAGCTTCTGGTCACTCCAAGCTTCAATAAGTTCGAGCAAAAGTTGCATCGTGGACAGGTCTTGTTCGGACCTCCGAAAAATGACTTATTACTACGTTTGATTTTGTGCTAAGGTATTAGAAATGCTTGCAATTGTAAAATAATGCTGAAGATAATAGACGTGAAAATTGCTAAAAGAAAAAGAAAAAAACTTTATACATTCCGAAATATCTTTACAAAGGCCAATGAAAACGGACTCAACAAAATAAATGTACAAGATACAAAAACAAAAACAAAAAATCCTAAGGCATCTCTGCCTGGTTTCACCGGAACCCAACTCGTCACTAGAACCGTCGGGGCCTTCGGATTCTTCAGAGCCCTCAGAGCTTTCTTCACGTTGGGGGTCAGCTAGCCTCTTGTCCTCGACCTCAAGTCTTTTTGCCTCTTCGATCTAGGCAAATAGGTCGAAGCCTCGGGCATGTATTTCCTCGAGGGTCCCCCTTCGGGAAAGCCGCCTCACATACTCAGCGGTAGTCTTCAAGCAGGCCTCGACTACTTCAACATCGGCCTTGTACTGGGCCACCATCTCGTCAGCATCAACCGAGATTGCTTCTAACATGGACCTCGTTATTTCGAGCTCCTTGCCAAGGGCATCCCATTCAGCAATGGCCGAGCCTAGTTGAGCTTGGAGATCCTCAATTTGTCGAGCCCGTGCATCGACCTTTTTTTTCTCCACTCGAAGCTGAACTTCCACCGAAGACAACTTGGCCTGGGCAGTCTCCTTCTCTGAGGCCAGGAGGTCCATCTTGTTTTTCCACCCGTCGGCCATCACTTGGATCTCATCGATCTCCTTGCTGAGTTGGTCGATCTGGTCGATCTTCTACTGGACATGCGAAGTATTGTTGTTAGCCTATGCGACTGGACCTTCGTTTCTAACTTCGAAAACCTTTACCTTTTCCACCAAGTCGGCATGCTCCTTCTGAGACGCATCCAGCTCGGCCTAGAGGGTCTTCGCGACCCCCTCCTGCTGCTCACTAAGAAGCGTGTACATGTCCGTTTTCTGGGGAAGCTCCTTGATCTCGAGCTCGAGTTGATTGACTTTAACCCAATATCGCAGGAAACTCTCGTGGTGAAGTACCGAGGCCTACAAAAAGGTAAAGAAAACATGAGAAATGTCAAACACAGATAACTATGGATAGATAGAAGAGAGCGATGCCTTACCCGGTTCAGTGCCTGTTGCGCCTCATTGAAAAGGCATGGAACGTTCACCAGATTCATTTTCTCCTGGTCCTCCTCGGTCACCAGGCATTGGAGGTAGCTAGCTACCCCATATGAGCGGACAAAAATCGGGCATCCTCCGGGACGGTCAGTATAATCGACCTCTTATGGCCAGGGTCCACGCTCGGAGCGGGGAACTGATTGACTGATTTCTGGCTCGAGCTCGGCCTGCCAGCCTCCGAGGAAGTGCCTTTCTTCGGAACTTCCAGGTCACCCAGACCGAAGAAGTCTTCCAAAGCGGACGAATCTACTCCATCGAAAAAAGAGTGAAGGGGATCTTCCATATCCTAGCCCCCCTCATTGGATTTCTCCTTCCTCGCTTGGGCCTCCTCGAACAGAGACTCGGTGTAGGAGGGCATCCCGGAGATCTCAATTACGTCGGGCGCTTCCTTTGGTGAAGAACCGACATCTTGGAAAGTTTCACCCCGAGTATCCACGTCGACCTTTTGAGTTAGAGGGGGGTCGATCTTACGAGTGTCCTCCTCGGATGCATCCCAATCCCCGAGATAGGTAGTCTCGTGGGTTATGAAAATAGATTCATCTTCCGGCTCGTCCCTAAGTTGGAGGAGGGAGTCGGAGGCTGCCACCCGGGAACTGGAGCCCCTCCTGGGCTTACGGAGCACCCACTTCTTTGGTTTCTTCGCCTCGGAGCTCGGGGAGCCCGAGGGTTTTCTTTTCCTTTTCTTTTTTCCCTATGTGAAAGCAACAGAGGTATCAACGGGCGGGGGCACATCTTCATCCCCTTTAGAAGGCCTAAGTTCAGTGGTCTTAGGCAAACCTGCAATAACAAAGAAGGAAGAGGAGTTAGTATAATAGAAGGTGAAGAGATAGTGTTGATAACTCGGAATCCTTACCATGAGAACGGGCCTCTCATCGGCCCTTCGAGAGTCCGCGCCACGTGCGTTTGAAGTAGGACATCTGAGTACAGATGCCTTCGATCCACTCCTTTAACCGGTGGACCGCATTCGGAACCTGGGCAACAGCTGGACAACTACAAACATAAATGAGAAGATAGAAATGAAAGAAGAAGAAATTTTGATGTTGAAAAAAGGAGTTGCACTTACGAGACACATTCTATTTCTCAGGGAATGACATGTATTCCGGGGGGGATCAAATCCTCGGTTTTCACTCGGACAAAGCATCCCTGCCATCCCCAGTCTCGATCTTTGTTGATACTGGAGAAGAGGGCCTTGCTAGCCCGGCATATAAGCTTGATCAGTCTCCCTCAAAATATCCGGGGACTGTATAATTGAAGCAGGTGGTCGATCGTGAACCGACGAGATTCGGTCTTGTTCACGAAGTAACGGAGGAGGGTCACGATCCTCCACAATAATGGGTGGATTTTCCCGAGGCATACCTCGTACCTCTTACAAAAATCTAGAACTATCGGATCCATCGGGCCCAACGTGAAGGGATAAGTGTAAACACTTAAGTACCCCTCCACATGGGCAGTAACGACGTCCTTGGGCCCGGGGACTACTACATTCTTGCCTTCCCAATCGCAGTCCTTACGAACTATGGGAAGAACGTCTTCAGTCACAGAACATATATATCTCGAGACTCCTTCGCCCCAATCCTGTTTGCGCGAAGGCTTCTCGACTTTAAAGTCATCTGCAATCGAGCAACCCTCAGGGATGAACGCTGACAAGGGAGGCTCGACTGCCGGTTCGTTAGCAGCCCCAATGGGGAAGGCATTTCGAGGGCAACCACCTCACGGTTAACCGCTTCAGTACCAGCAGCCGGTTGAGAAAATAAAAAGGCAACTTGTTGAGGAACGATTTTCTATGTTTTTGCCATTGTCATATGGGGGAGTGTTTGAAAATTTGAGAAATGAACACGAAGTTTTGGAAAAACGGGTTTTGAAGATAAAGAACAAAGTATGAAGATTTGAAGGAAATCTGGGCAGAAATCTGGAGATTGATATGGGGATTGAAGAACAAGGATGAAGATATGAAGATTTGCAGAAGGTTTTGATAATGGATGGAAAGCTCGAAGATAGCGGTTTGGTCAAAAAGTAGAAAAAGGACAAAGGAAGGAGGCTTTTATAGGGAAACAGCCGACGCTTCGCATTCGGAGGCAATCTGCCGGTGAGTGACACATGTCTGAAGTCAGAACGACGCGATTGATGGGATGTTTCGGCTCACCCGTCGTAGCGTACGAAGGAAGGAACCAGAGTCATCTGTCGTTTCCCATCGCTTCGTCATGCCTACTCTTTGAGAAACGAGGGGACTATCTGTATACGGATAAAACCGAGCCCACTGCATGAATCGACTTTCCGGTGAGTCAAACGGAGTAGGAACATGGCCGTTATGGATCGGAGACAGAGTAGGGAACCCCTCATATCGGGGCTCGGGCAAAACACATGCCCTCGGGGATATCGGGGGTCATATCCCTGGGGTCTGATTCGAGGATTGGGATTTCAGAGAACATTACCAAACATCTACACATGACTAATAAAGGGCCATGATGTTCGTGCCTAACCGGATATCACGACGTGAATCTCGTCCCGTATCGGCAGAAAATCAGTGATTAGCGAAACGAAAGATTTTTACCTTTTTTAGAATTGTACTTAGGGTAAAACTCCCCTATTATATAAAAGGAAAAACTTATTACTTATGAGACACATTGTAACACGCATATCAAGACAATTTATTTCAATTCTCTTTGTTGTTCAAAGTTCTTATTCTTGTTCTTAAGTTCTTCATAAGTATAAGCTTGGAATCGAAGGCATGTTCTTCATCGGGCCATCAACCGAGCTCGGAATCACCCTTATCATTGGTTTGGTCATCTATTACGTTTTTTATTTGATTTAATCTAACGCTATTAACCACTCGTATTGAATTTATCCACATATCCTTAAAATCAAATATAAATTCAATTGTTATCCGATTTTGAGGGTAAACAAATAACTATCTTTGTAACAAAAAAACGAGACCTTTACGGGTCTGATTCTGATGGCTTGGCTCCTTGTACCGCTGTGCCCTCCCTTTTAGTTTCAAAAATACTAATTACTTTTGTAATGGCAATAATAAAAAATGTATGTCAAATAAAAGCATACTTAAAAAAAATTCTGAATGGTACCAAGTTGGTGTTACCACGAGAATCGGCGGAGAAACAATTAAATTAAGATATACATTTAGACACAAATTGATCACGTAGCCGTTAGGCCCGGGCTAAGCCCACTAGTTCACATATACATAAGAGTTCTCGGGAAGTTCTGGAATCATCTTATCTTTGCACAAAACTCCCTCTCAAATCCCCTCTAGCAAGTTCTAGGGTTTCGTTATCCACTATCTATTCCATTTTCTACAACCTCACCACACTTCTCAGTCCTCACTCACTCCTCAGTCCCTAGTAGAAGATCCTTTTCTTCATTGTCATCACCCCTAATTCCTTCCTATCACAGGTACTCCCTCCATTATCATCCATTCAAATTCTTGATTTCTCCTTACTTTACTCTTTCGCTTCTGGTTGCTCAGCATACATAAATTGTTTCAATTCTTGGATTTTTCCATTCAGCTCAGAAAGGAATGGCAACAACTCAGCTAACTGCATCCTCCATTTCTGTCAAGGGTTTTGCATCCTTTGAAGGGCTTAGGTCCACAACTACTGTAAATGTCGCATCTTTAAAGCAGAATAGCAGGTCCTTTCGTGGACTTATTATCAAGGCTGCTACTGTTGTAGCCCCCAAAGTATTTTAATTTTCTTTCCTCTCTCTTTTTTTCTACCATTCTTGAAATATATTCTTTTACTTTGTTTATTCTGATAGTATTTTATGTTCTAGAGTTGATGCATCTATTTTTGTTTCAATCAGATAGTTATTTCTTATTAATAGTAATATTTACTTACTTAAACTTACCTAAAAAATAATAAATCACTTTTTTTTTATAATTGAGAATATGATTCAAGTTAGTGGAATGAATTGTTACACATAATTAACCAATTATGGCAGGTGACTTACCATTTATCCTAGGTTAGCGACAGTGGCGGACCTAAGTGGTTGAACCCGCTACCCAAAAAAAAATATTGTGTATATGTATAAATTAGGATTAAAGCTATGTAAATTTTGCATAAATATTTTATTTGAACCCACTTGACAACTACTATTTTACGACTAAATTTATATACTTCTAAGATTGAACCCGCTTGCACAAAATTCTGGGTCCGCCACTGGTTAGCGATAAATGCGTAGCAAATAGATTTACCTGCCACATGATTGCATAAACATTTTACACCATCAATGTATAGAACTTAAACTTCTGATAATATATAGTAAGATAAGGTGTTGGACTTTTTGAACAAGTAATGATGCCATATAAAGGTGTAGCAGATAGCCAGGCGGATTGCTTGGTACTTCCACTACTCTCCAAATTGGTTTCTGAGTTACCATGTCAAATTTAAAGTCCATGTTTTTGCTGAACATTTGTTGCTGTTAACACGAATGTCAGTTATCTTATTTATTCTCAATAAATATAAAAATCATCGGGTTGCTCAGAAGGTGTGTTGAGATTTGTGTCTACCAATAAAAGGTTGACTTTTTAGCCTACCGTTGTCTATTTGTGTCATACAAAAGTGTAGCAGAATAACTAGGCAGAAGTAGTTTGTTTGGTATATCCACTACTCTTTGAATTGGTTTATAAGTTACACGTACACTGTCAGATTTTAAAGTCCATTGTTGCAGAACATTTGTTGCTCTCAACATGAATGTTGATTATCTTATTTATTCTCAAATAATACAAATGCCATCCTTAATTCTTATATAAGGTTAGTGGCCAGTTTTGGATTAAGCTTATAGTTGTCGTTGTTGTGAGTTGTCGTAATACTTATGCAAAGTACTTCGTGCTTTCTGCTAAATGCTCTGTTTGACAAAGTGTCTGGTGTGCCTGGTAAAATTGTGTAACATGTTTGTAATTTGGGTTATTGACTATTGGGTGTGTTTTGTGGTTTCTGGTCTTTGTGGAAATATGAGGAAAGAACTGTGCTTTCTTTGCTAATTTAGATGTCTGTTGCCCGAATTGATAGTTGTTTTGAATGAACATATTTGAAGTCCAAAGATGATTTCATTTGGAATTAGGTGTGATCACCTAGTGCGTTCTTGATTTTTTTTCCCGTTTCGATGTGTTTACCCTTTTATCCATATCAAATGTAGACGGATCTCATTTTAAATTGGGTGTTTGTTTCTCTGCACAGTTATCGTACTATCATATCCATCGTTCATTTTGTTAAGGAAACTGTAATGCTCTTAGTTGCAAGTAGTAATTATATCAAGACAATTATTGGTTCTCTGGATGTAGTCATTTTAAGCTATTCCGATGGTTATATTGAGGATTTTAATTCTGGATCTTGCTGATATGCTGCTGCTGTTCTTGCAGTACACTTCTCTTAAGCCTTTGGGTGATAGAGTTTTGGTGAAGATTAAGACTGTAGAGGAAAAGACCGTAGGTGGTATCCTACTTCCAACAACAGCACAGTCGAAACCTCAAGGAGGTGAGGTTGTTGCTGTTGGGGAGGGTCGTTCAGTTGGGAAGAATCAGGTGGACATTAGTGTGAAGGTAATAATCATGATTGAGTAATATGCTCAATGTTGGCTTCTATCCATGATTGACAGTTTTCTCAAGCGATCTTACTGTGTAGACTGGCACCCAAGTTGTTTACTCAAAATATGCGGGAACAGAGGTGGAGTTCAATGGATCAAATCACCTCATCTTGAAGGAGGATGACATTGTTGGTATTCTCGAGACGGATGAAATCAAGGATCTGCAGCCCTTGAATGACAGAGTTCTGATAAAGGTTAGGCCTCATACTCTCTCTCTTGAAATTTTACTTCCAAGTCTTCAAGCATTCTCATTTCCTGCAGCCTTTAGATGATGTAAGATTGCTAACTATGTTTGTTTACTCAGGTCGCCGAGGCTGAGGAAAAAACTGCTGGAGGCTTATTATTAACTGAAGCATCCAAGGAGAAGCCTTCCATTGGCACGGTAAAAGATACACCTAGTAATTTGCTACAATGATCTATACTTGCATCCGTATGCCCGTGATTCCTGTTTTAGTTGAGATTTGTTCTGAACACTTTCCAAATTTAAATTTCAGGTTATAGCTGTAGGTCCTGGTCCACTTGACGAGGAAGGGAACCGGAAACCACTATCAGTATCCACAGGAAATACAGTTCTATACTCCAAATATGCTGGCAATGAATTCAAAGGTGCTGATGGTTCCGAGTACATTGCACTGAGGGCATCTGATGTAATGGCTGTGCTTTCATAGATAGATTGAGCCATTCGTTCCAAATACCAAAGGCTCCAATGGACGTTCACAGCGCGGGAGAATGTTGCCTTCACATTGTGGAGTAGAAGTTTTGCAAGTTAAAAAATGATTAGTGCCAAATGTAGTATCTAATTTTTGAAGTACATTCTGCAACCAAGTGATGCAGTGTTCAAATCTAATTATATGTGCCCTTTTCTTCCCCTCTTCTTTTATTCAGGGTTGAACCCCTACTTATTAATGAAACAAAGCGCACATATTTTTTTTATATTTTAGTTTGCAGATATTCCCATGGAAGAATCAAGACAATTGCCAATAATGGTTTCTAAATAATCCATGTTTTCCCAAATTTTGCCGACACTTATACGAGGGAAATTGATTTCTGTCCATAAATTAATTTTTTTTTTAACATTAGAATATTTCTGATCATCAGTCGTGACTAATAAACAGTAAAACTAAGAAAAGACATTATGGAAGGTGTCGGTGATCAATAAATTATCTTTGGATCTTATATCTTGACAAACGGTGATAGGAGTTCATTGATGGCAAATTATTTGTTCGTAGTTTTACACGAAATCAAGCAATTTAATCATAAGAGTTTGCAAACCTTTATCCAAGTAACTGGCATCTTCTTGATTAGGTCCCAAGTAATAGCAGGGACGAGAGCGGAAATCTTTTAAGAAATAATTGTCACCTACTTTAACGATTACATAACTTAGTTAAAATGTTTGAAATACTTAAATATCGACGGATTCTTTTGCATATGCATAAACCCGTACATATTTATGTACCCCCCAAAAAAAAACCTGTACGTGTTTTCCTGAGTTTTACGGTGGTCCTATTGTGTGGTTGTGCCAGCATTACTAAAAGATTGATACCTATTTGATACCTTACATGAACTGCTTTTCAACCTCATCTGACAGAAACAATGAGATTTACATCTTACAATAAGAATTACTGGATCGTCGCGTCAATTAAATATGAGTAAATATTCCAGAAAGGAGCAATAGAACTAAGCTATTACGCATTACATTGTAGTGGCGATATATGTACAGATCACAATATCCTCAACGTGCTATGCATTTCATGTCAAGTATTAAAGATGGCAAGACTTCAAATTTTCACTCCTGCAAACTGCCTAAACACAAGGATTAACTCGCCGAAGGTGCTGATCTGCCTTTGATAGCTGCGTGTTGAAAAGGCATTTGCAAGCTAATTTCTGAAACCAAAACACTTTCATGATGGAGCAGGCTTGTTGTCGCAGTGTCTCCTCCATTCATGACCACTGTCAGTACCATTGTAGGCTTGGTTTCGTACTGGAAAATTAACCTAAATATTCATCCAAGCTCATTTGCTGCACTTCAGCAGAAGAGAGGATTTTGATCCTCTGAACACAGCTGATGAACTCCTTGAACGAACAGGAGCAAAAAATGAATCTCCTGGGAAATTATAATTACAAGCAATTAAGATAGTATAACCAAAACAACCAATACTTACTCCCAAGAAGCAATATATCATATTCGTTATCTACATAGACAAGCTTCCATCAGTTCTTTGTGGCTCCTCTAACTGTCCCTCAATTCCAAACATACGTGCCAGAGCATGCCTGAGTGACATCTACAGTTCTTCCCACGGAGCCTCGTTTTTCTGTATTCAGTATGCTCTGGACCCTATGAGCTTGGTAACTCATGTTCTATCTGAAATTCAGATTTATATTGAAGCTCTTGAGAATGATGAAGTACTGAATCCTCTGCTTTTATGGCTTGCCCTTGCTGTTTCCTAGTCAGGAAGATTGTAGGGGAGATCTGGAAACTATTTGCAGGAGAGATCGAGAGCATGAAGGAGCATCCTCATCTGTTGGACCAGAAACAGATTTGACAGCAATTGCTCGTCTTGGAGTGTGTTAACAGGATATTGAGGAGACAGCAAATGCTTGGACGTGCTAGTGAAACTTAAGTGCTGCAGAGAAAATTGAAGACCTTGTGATAGCAAGTTCGGTTTCTGGTGAAACTGTTGTTCCAAGCTAGAGTTTAGAGGTGATAACAGCTGGGGTTGCTGTTGCAGTATCTGAAGACGCTGTAGTTGCAGCTGCTGCTCGGGAAGGTTCTGCTGTGATGATGGCTTCTCTTGTGGCTTCCGCATTAAGTTTTACCTCAACATTTCTAGTGGATCTTGTTTCAATACCGTATGTTGCTGCTGGGATTTATACAAGAGATTAGATTGCTGTTCAACTTGCTGTACAAGAATTTCTATTGCCGGGACCATTTTGCTTTGCTAGGCTATTAGCAGTTTGTAGTTGTTGCTGCTGAAGCTGAGAGCACATTGCTGTTTGCTGTAAACTTTGATTTGGAGTCTGGTTTGAGGCCACACCATAATTTACAGGTAGCGAATTCATTATCAATTGATGTTGTTGTAGTTGCTGCACTTGCTGATGAGGCTGAGGCTGATGTATGCCTACTGTAGAGTATAACATTTTCTGCTGCTGAGGCCACACAAAAGAAGGCTGCTGGATTTGACTATCTTGCTGATTTAATTGATTCACTTGGTTGAAATGGAGAGCTGGTGCAGGAAATGTAGGTGACTGAAAGTTCAACAACTTAGAATGGTCATCTGTGCCAAAGTTACCGAGCAAGGCATTCGGAAGTAACCCTGACTGTGAAGCTGGCATATGATTGCTCTGTTGCCTGCTCATCCATTGTACTAAGCTCAGACTAGGGCATATTGAGGAGCTTGTAACGTCTTTTAGACTAAATTCATCACCTCTCCACGGCATCCCCCTCCTTCAAACATTTTCTACATCACACTCGTCACCTACTAACACTTTGAGGATTTTGAGGAGAATTACAGTAGACTAATCTATCACTATTGCAGCTGTGAGGAATATGAATCATTTGAATAACAAGTTGCTGGAGTGCTGCTAGAAAGTAGTAAGTACAGTTACACCATTGAGATTAAATTTATGCACAATCTTGAGACATCATTCACCAATTTTATAATGCTTCGGACTTGCAACACGTTAAAACAAAAGACAAGGAACATCTATTCTTTTCTTCAGAATGAAATCCCGTTTAATAAGAGTGATCCCTCAAAGAGGGACTTCATTTTAGTTCTTTTTGACTTTTGGGACAGTATAGGAGATGACGAGGCTGAGTAGCTGACAAGAAAAAACCTGGCTGTCTGGAGAGAGTTCGGAACTAAATGTGATTTTTTTGAACTTAAATAACAAAAATGAGTGAAAAAAAAATATTGTGACCAAACTATATATAGCGTCATTTTAAAGGGCGCTATATATATAACGCTTTTTATAAAGGTACTATGGTCTGACTTTAACAAGACTGCCAGGTATAGTGCCTTTATAAACGGCGCTATACATATTTTGTGGGCCCACCAATAACCCTTATGCGCTTAACTGACATAACAATAATTCAAATGGGTATAGCGCCCTTTAAGGGCGCTATACTTCAAAAAATTCGACCCCTCGGATTAGGCATTGCCTTATTTAAAGGCGTTAAGGATTTTGCAAAAATCCATTCAGAAATATTCTCAACTCCTGTTAATTGTTTTTTTCTATTTAAATTCTCAAGCATTTTGTCATAATGTCTGAAGAGCGAAGAGTAAGGGTTTCATTATATTGGGGGAGGGGGGGTGTGAGGTTGTGGTATGGCTGTCCAACGGGACGGGACGACATTTAGCCGGGACGGTGGCGGGACGGGACGAAATGGGACGGGANTCTAATTCTTCTTCCTCATTTTCTTCATCCTCATTTTCTTCGTCCTCAATAAAAATATCCTTGACGNCCTTATTTAAAGGCGTTAAGGATTTTGCAAAAATCCATTCAGAAATATTCTCAACTCCTGTTAATTGTTTTTTTCTATTTAAATTCTCAAGCATTTTGTCATAATGTCTGAAGAGCGAAGAGTAAGGGTTTCATTATATTGGGGGAGGGGGGGTGTGAGGTTGTGGTATGGCTGTCCAACGGGACGGGACGACATTTAGCCGGGACGGTGGCGGGACGGGACGAAATGGGACGGGACAAACGGGATGAAACGGTACGCCTATCCCGTCCCGCTAACAAACGGGACGGGACGGGACGGGTTCGCGGGCCTTAAGTGCCATTTTAAAAAATATTATTTAAGCATTGAGTTTAACAACGGATATTCTTTTGGCAATGACTAAGTTTTAAAGTTTGCAACATCTAGTTTTTTGACTTATTCAATAAATTTAAAAATTAAACGAAAATTAGGAAACTAAGTAAAGAATTATAAAATATTAAAACAAAAGACTTGTAATAAAATATCCTAGCAATTATAAATATATAATAGAGTTATAATTTATTTAATATAATTTCGAGTGTAAGAGAATTCATAAAACAAATTCAACGCTTAGAGCCTTTTATTTTATTAATAGAACTTTCAAATCTCACATACAAATATAATTCTTTTGAA
>AWOL01S0006789.1:58774-75757 GCA_000715115.1 Nicotiana otophora | reverse complement strand
GGGACGGGACGAGACGGGACAGACGGGATGGGACGGGACGGGACGAAACGGGACGGGATAAACTGGACGAAATAGCCATCCCGTCCCATCCCGTGTTCCGTTTAACATGGGGCCATCCCGTTTAAAATTAAGTGGGACGGGACGGGACGGGACGCGGGACGGGACCGAAACAGGACGGGACGTCCCGTCCCGTTGGACAGCCATAGGTTGTGGTGGCGAATAACTCAATGAGCTATAGTTTATCTCCACAGTGTCATGTTAAATTGCCACTTACAATGGAGTACGATAGAATGATATCGTTGTTGTGTAACAAAATGAGTGTGAGCAAACGTTCGGTGAACCTTAAAGTAACCGGAAGATATCCGTATTCTGTCACTCTGCAAGGGGTTGCTTGTTACGCTGAGTTTAACATCGAGGATGATGAAATTTTGAGTTATTTTTTGAGGACTCCGGATGAATACCGGGAATTTCTTTTGATAAAAATATTGAAAATGTACGTGAAAGTTGAAGACGTTCGCAATAATGAGGTTGCGCAAAGCAGGGATAACCCTCAGTCATCGGGTGGTTATTCTGGAGCAGTTTTTGCCGAACAGGTTCCGGCTGAAAGAGTTTGGCCAGGTTTAAACTTATCTCCACGGGCGAATGAGGAGCGAGGAAATAATTTCTCTCCTACTTTACATAATCCACAAGACAAGAGGTAAACTTCAATTTTCCTTTGTGTTACGATGTTTATTTTTATTGTATTGAATTTGTATTAACACTCATATATTTCACAGGGGGTACCGACCAGATATGAATTTTATAAGTTATGAACCCATGCCCAGTTGGAATATGTGTAGTTCTGGTGTGTTGGATCATGGCGGTCCATCCGGGAGTCATCACCAACAGGATAATGTCTATCATGGGATGTCAACACATTACGACTTGTAAGTGAAGTGATATAGCTATATGTAAAGTATTTATCAATTTGAGTAGCTCATTTTTTTGTTGTTTGTGTAGTGAAAACGAGCAAGTTGAACCTCCTGTCCTGACTCAATTACCCGAAGACGACATATTTAATCGGGATCTGGCAGATGCACAGAGTCAGGAAGAGAACAGTGATTATGACAATAATGCCAAGGAGTCCGGAGATGACGCGCCCTTCCCTGATGAGGGTGGTGATGAAGAGGAAGAGAATGCTGGACCTGATTTGACAAGGGAGCATGCTCCACCCCTCTTTAGACCAAGAGTGTACGAGTCCCAAGTGCCGTTTCATTCGAGGGAGATTCTCTACCTTAATCATTTTTCAAGTTTGTCGGATGTGGATGCCCTCACAAGGGATACTGACGAAATTTGGACAACAATATGGGATGAGTCTAGACCAACGATGTTGACAAAAGGGTATGCTTTTTCCTGATAAAACGCGCCTAAGCAGGGCGGCAAAAATATACAGCGTAAAAGAGTGTCGTGAGATGACGGTATGAGAGTCAACTCCGGATTTATACAAGGTTGTTTGTCGTAGATGGTTTATGGGTTGTCATTGGATGCTGCGTGCGAGCAAGAAGAAAACAGGTATGTGGAAAGTGGGTAAATACATTGGCACCCACACTTGTGAAATGGACACTTTCAGTGGGAATCACTTCAACTTGGATGTTGACTTGATTTCTCTTGTCCTGATTCCACACATTGAAGCGTCCATAAGGTACAAGATCAAAGAGTGCATTACATCCGTCCATCAGGAATATGGCTGTACCATTACCAAAAGAAAGGCATTTCTCAGGCACAAACGTGTATTTAAAATTATTTATGGTAACTGGGATAAATTATTTGTAGACGTTAAAGTATAGCGCCCTTTAAAAGGGCGCTATATATAATTTGATCACAATATTTTTTTCACTCATTTCGATCATTTGAGTTTAAAAAAAACCACATTTAGGTTACAGGCTCTGTCTAGAGAACGTGGGCCTGAAAAATAGAGGTGGACAGATATAAAAAGGAGTCACAACTGGCACAATTTCCCAAATAGAAAATCGACTTGGACGGTTCCCATCAGTTGATTTGTCCCATCCATCCTAAAATAAAACAATTTATAAACTGCATTTTAATGTATACTACCAAGAAGTCTTTGGAGTCATACATAAATGTGAGGTAAACACACTAGCATGATACTCCCTCCGTTTCAATTTATGTGAATTCATTTGACTGGGCACGTAATTTAAGAAAAGAGAGAAGACTTTTAAATTTGTGATGNTATATGCAAAATACTTCATCCGTTTCAATTTATGTGAATTCATTTGACTTGGCACAAAATTTAAGAAAAGAGACAAAACTTTTGAACTTGTGATGTAAAATGAAACGCATATATTTTGTGTGGCTATAAATTATTACATAAAGGTAAATTGTTTCCAAATAAGGAAAGAGGTCATTCTTTTTGGCACAGACTAAAAAGGAAATAGGTTCACATAAATTGAAACGGAGGGAGTATTTAATATCATATATAGAGAACATCTGTAAATGTTAATAGAAGTGCAAAAAGAAAATGAGATGATTTTAATTTTTCATAATATCATGAAGACATAAGCAAGGTGTAGCTAAACCTCCAAATTTGGATAACAACCTAGTACTTGGGGGAGAAAAGTGCTTGAATATAAGTTTTTGTTGATTGGTACAAGGGACAAAAGGATTTGTTCAGAAAACGGGAGAGGTCTGCCAGCAATATTTTAAGCCTATGCTTGTGGATAGACGTCAAACGATATAAAGTACTTTCCGACGAAAAATATTACCTGAAGATTACACCACTGAGAGTTCTTCAATCGTACAGGATCCAGGTCACTGGTACCAGTTACTATATCGCTATACCTACGGACTCCAGACTCTTCTGTCTCAAACATCCTAAATCTCATGCCTTAATGAAACATGGTTGTACATTGCTTTATTATACTTGGCCAGAGGAATCACAAATTCAGCACGGCTAGCCCTGCCAACATCAAAAGGAATGAAATAGATAATGTCACATACCATTCACCAGAAAATAAAAAATAAAAAATAAAAAGTTTACCATAGCACCTAGATTGTAAAATATAGTAAATGGACTGTTGTTTGCAGCAGCAAGGACCCCAATCTGCATGCTGTTACTAGATATATCAGATGAAGAGAGGGCAGGCTGTTGCCTATTTGCTCGTCTTATACCTAAGAGAAGCTGTGACTTTTCATCTCTACAACAAATATTCTGAGTTTAGTGACAAGATGACTGTCACATATCATAGTAAAGCTTTTTCTCCCTTACATTGTGAAAAGGACAGAATCGCCGGCACAGAGTCTCTTAGAGGAAACAAAGGCACTCCACCCCATAGTCAATAGGTGTCGTTTTGGTTGACCTGAAATTACGTTGTCACGATCTAAAATCCACCTAGTCATGATGACACCTAATCCAACCGTTTACCCTTTACGTAAGTCAAATAACAATCAACTCAATTCTAATAAAAATAGTAAGAAATCAATAAGTGAAATAACTGAATTTTCATACAAAAACCAAGTGATTGGTAGGACAAGTCATGAGCCACTAAGATTTAGATTTACAAAGTTGGTATGAAAATAAATACAACATATGTTTGGAATGTACATAAATAGAATTCGAATCTCAAACTACCAAGGACAAGTGGTAGCTATATCCAACAACCAAGTACATCTCTAGTGCCAACTCCCGTCATCCACAGCATCTCAACTCCAAGATCTGCACGCAAGATGCAGAAGTATAATATGAGTACGACCCACCCCATGTACTCAACAAGTATCATAACTAACCTCGGCGAGGTAATAGAAGTAAGAATTATAAATGATACTCGCTAATCACCTGTACAATTTATAACTTCAAGAAGTACAAAACAATAATATGATCAAGTCACGAATCACAGATAAAACTACCTTGGTGCACACAATAACTTAACGTACTTTGCTCAGTCAACAATCCAACATATAAAGAAGATATGCAAATAAATCAGGTAAACAACCAAGAAAATTGCAAGTAAAGATGAAATGCAATAACCAAATCAAACACTGGCCGACTTTTCCTCAGAATTTCAATAACCGAACCAAACCACTGATCAGCTTTTCTCAAACCACGTGTACACCATCAAGAAGGAACATGAGAGGGTGACCATAGGGGGATGGATCTATATTTACGCTGCACGGACAACTCACAACCAATAATATATGTGCCGCACGGACAACTCACGTGCTGCACGGATAACTCACGTGTCAATATTATATCAACTGCATAGGCAACTCAGGTACTGTATAGACAACTCACGTGCCAATAATAACAATATCTCATATCTGCACAGAAAACCCACGTGCTACACGGACAACTCACGTGCTACTAATAACAACATGCATGACGTGGTCACCTGCTCAATATCACAATTCGCCCAGCATGGTCACAAGCTCGATATCACAATTCATCTGGTGTGGTCACATGCTGAATATCACAAGGTAACATGCTAAGGTGTATGAATGTGCAAAATATGCTATCATAGCTCAAATCAGACAAATACATCATAAAAGTAACAATTATAGGTTCAATCAGGAAATTAACCTCTATTTAACCTCAAGCATGGCTCAAATAGCTCACAACAGGGGTACAAATATAAGAACCATCACAGCAAGAAGCTTAGCAATCAATCCAAGGAGTAAACTAAAATGTCAACCCAGGTCTGCACCTTAGAGCCCTACAAAACCCACGAATTACGATAACTCATTCGAATATAAGTCTAACCATAATAGTTTCACTCAAATCCGGCTCTGAATCGATGTTCAAATCTCAAACATTCACTTTAGAAAAGGTTTGAAAAAACCCCTAATTTTTCTTTTAGATTCATCAATCCAGTGCCAAAATCAAAGATAGAATCATGTAAAATAATCAAATCCGAGTAAAAAATACTTACCTCAATCCAAATCGTGAAAATCTCCTCCAAAATTGCCTAAATTTGAGCTCCCAAACTCAAAATATGATAAAAATAACTCAAAGCCCGAAATAGAGTACTTATAGATCTGCTCCAGGGCTACCTATCGTGATCGCAGGAATAGCTTCGCGATCGCGAAGCATAAAACACAATTACCAAATGAATGACCTCCATGTTCGCGTTACCCGCACCGCGTACGCAATGCACAAATCAGCCAAAACTCCGCGAACACGGCATAGTCCTTGGGAACGCAAAAGCGCCTCCACCAGCTCCAAGCTCTCCAATGTGTATGCGGCTGCTCAGTCGCGAACACGAACAATAAAGTACCCAACCCAACAAACAACCTTCGCGAATGCGGTCCCTTACCTGTGAACGCGAAGAACAAAACGCCAGCTGCCCCAAAATTCCTCTATGCGATCGCGAGCCTAGCTCCGCAATCACGAAGTTCCGCAGAAACACCAACAACCAACAACTCCCAAACACATAGGAATGGTTTGAAACCACCCTGGAACTCACCCGAGCCCCTCGGAACCCCGTCTGAATATACCAACAAACAAATAACAACAACCCAGTATAATCCCACTAGTGGAGTATGGGGTAGTGTGTACGCAGACCTTACCCCTACCCTGGGGTAGAGAGGCTGTTTTCAAATGACCCTCGGCATCCTTCCCTCCAAGAACTTCCCACCTTACTCTTGGGGTGACTCGAACTCACAACCTCTTGGTTGGAAGTGGAGGGTAAAATATTATCAAAACCACGAATCGCACCTCAAATCAAGCTTAATGAACTACTTCAAATTTTCAAATTCCAAGCTTACGCCAAATATGTCTAAACAACTCGAAATCACTTCAAATTTTCCACACAAGTTCCAAATGACAGCCAACCTATTACAACTCCCGGAATAACAATTCAAACCCGATAACATCGAAGTCAACTCCCGGTCAAACCTATGAACATTCCGAACCTTCAATTTCCAACCTTTGCCAATTAGAGCCAAAATCTTCTAGAAACATCAAAATGCAGATCTGGGCATACATCCAAGTCTAAAATTACCATACAGACCTAACAGAACCATCAAAACTCTAATCCGAGGTCGAATACCAAAAAGTCAAACTCGGTTAACTCTTTTAACTTAAAGCTTCTAAAATAAAAATTATTCCTCCAAAATCAATCTTGAACCACTCGAAAACCAAAACCGGCGATACATGCAAGTCATAGTACCCCATATGAAGCTACTCATGACCTGAAACCACCAAACTGAATTCAAATTCTCAAAACTACCGGTCAGGTTGTTTACATTCTCCCTCACTTAAACATACGTTCGTCCTCGAACGTGCCAAGAGTTATTCCAAAGATATCAAATCACTATATAACCTCACCATACACATACCCATTGGTGATTCCGTGTCACTCCCAATCTATATAAACTCAATAACACAACCTAACTGAAGATCCTTTCTTCAACCTTAGTCCATAAATATTAAAACCCAATCCCCAACATCTGAAATTCATCATAAGAACTGAATCTCGCATCTATGCACTGTATAAGTCTGAACAAGATGTATCAAACCATAACCATAACTTCCGACCACAATAGCTGCTCAATAACAAACCTAGTACTGGTAACAAACCTCATATCAAATAAAACCTTGTTCTAAACCTTCGTACACTGCCAATAATGAAAGAAACACGCAGAAACTCATAACCACTCATCAGATCAATAAGTCATGGAGCTCTCTTGCCCGACAAGAACCATAGCCAAATTCTAAGCTGTCTAGTGACGTTATTCTTCCAAACCTATCTTAATTAAATCCGATGGCACTCATTCCAGGTCCAATAACCTCATCTCATCCAATGCAAGATGCTCGACCGACACGCCACACCAGCACCACCCTTAGCCACATACCATGCTATCAGTGCACCAAACAAGCAACAACTCAAATGTACTCAATAATGGAAAGAGAATCAAATGAGAGAAGTTCCTACAAGCTCAACAGATGCCACCACAAAGCGCAATGTTATGAACCCATCACACAAAGAAATAAAACACACTAAATAAGCACAAAGGATTGTATCCCAACATAACTCCGCTGCAATACGTGACCCAGTCCGAACACTGGTCCACATAGAATACCCTGATCCATGATGCTCACAATCAACAACCACTTGTGTACCAACAAAAAACATGGCAAAAGTATGACCATAACTATGAAGAAATGGATAACTCAATATATCACAGATAGAAAGATCAACACCAAGGCGCAATCCACCGTTCAACACCCCAATAGCTGTCTCGCCCGAATTTTACCTCAAGGCCTAAATAGAATAGCATCCTGTGGGTGAATAGTCAAAAGTCTCACAACCCATCGTAGCGTAGAAGAGTAACACACAGAATATATCAGAACACGAATAAGATCAACTCTAACTGATGAACACCCTTCAACAATAGCTGTGCTGAGTAAACAAATCCGACCTAATGTAGAATACATATTCTCATTAGGCGTACCATTGGACTCCAAATCAATTCCGATCCTCCTGAATAGGTGGATAACCTCCGAAAAGTCCACAATATCCTATCCAACACATATAATCAACCGTCAACCTCTTAACATACCTTCAGCGTTCGCAACCAAGGAACAATCTACCTCTGAGAATCCTCATATTCTTCAAATTCCTAGAATACAAGAACCTCCATGCCCGATCCCAACTCTACCACTCAAATAACTGACACATCCCTCGTACACAATTATCTTATGAGAAATACTTTCATAATTCTTCCTTTCCATATAGCAAAATTTAAACATCAACAGTCGATCAACCAGGCGATTACCGGAATACCAATCAAGCATCCGCAAGTCGAAACACATTACGCCCTTATGAAATATGCACCCTTCTCAGGTGATACCAGATAGTGTCAGCATTCTTCTAAACATCTGAAACCATCCATGCTATCCAGAACTCCTGACCTTCCCTTTGAAAGGAATCGCAACCTCGTACATGCAAATCTCAATCCCATACGTCGCACCGCATGTATCATGCCATCATACGAAAATACGATAACCCCATTATCAACTCTGAATCACAAGCAGGATACATACTCTATCAGATAGAAACCTTCCACTTGACCTCATCTAGGAGAAGATCACAATACGCAACATAATCCTCATACTTGTAGAAGACATCCATCTAAAGCCGTGGTCGAAACCATCGAGAACTCTTTGAAACCCATTTGCACATAACCAAGCCATCAAAAGTGAATCCCTTTAATTCAACCAAGTCACGCGGATCGCCGAGTCCGAGAGCATTGCCACAACACACCTACAAAGCCTCGTTATACCAAAAAACCAGAACTAATCATTTCTATTACCATGCCGACCCGAACCACTACCAAGCTAACCCTTTTCTTCGAGTCCCCTCAACTTGCCTTCAAGTTAACACTTCTCCTTACAAGTAACACTATGGTCCTTAATCAAAGCTCACCCCAAGAGATCCTAGCATGAAACTATGTCGTCTTAAGGCCCAAAAACCATTGTATTCCCTCTTAAGCACCCAATAATACTGCAGTACCCACTTTGAAGAGACCTTATGTGAATTTGAAGTTGTTTCTTTAACCTCTCTAATACTGAAATATAGAATCACTAATGATACAAAATACTACAAGCCTTAGCACCACCCAATACAAATCTCAGATCTTAGCCATATACAAATTTGGAAAATCCTCAAATACCACATACGAATCTTGAACTTAGTAGAACCTTCTCGAGAGTCATCTACTATACTCTAATCTCCGTTGCACTGCCAAAATGAGCCGAGCGACTTGTGCCCCATTAGCACACAAACACCGAAAGAAGTAACCCCATCCTTAAGAAACCGAGCAAATCTCTTCTCTTAACACATTACGTCCACCACAAATAACAAACCCGAATCATTCCAAGATTTCCATATATCCATAAAGTGTAATACATCATGCATCTGGCAATTTGTCCTTCCCCACACTAACCTCGAAGCCATCCCTATTCAAGTTGGAATTGATCCACAAATATGCCTCAAATCAAAACTAATATAACACATAACCATGCAACCTGATCGTCGATAGCAGGCTCCCCCACTTGGCTCGAAACCATAGAACATTACATCCAATAACCCACAATACCCTTACTCCATAACTGCTAATATCACATCGTAATCCAACTAAATTCTACATAAGCTCAGGTTTTACTAGTCATAAAATACATCAAAGCATAGTCTAAGAGCTTAATCATGCTCGTGATAGTCGTGCGAACTTCCTCAAGTGATCCGAACTCAATTTGCTTCACATACACATCCCGCTGGGAGAAAGGAAACTCTTCACAGAAATATCATAGGCATCACACAACCTCAGAACATCGTGCAAGAGATAACCCACCTACTTAGCCTCAAACTGGCATTTCTTGATGCCCTATTATGGTTATAACCACTGTGCAATCGCTAAATCCTCCCGAGTTTGAACTCGTCAACAAGACATAAAAATCTACTTCATTCCACAAATGAACAACTTAAAGATCACTAACACACTCATAGCTCAAGACTGTACAACACATCAAGACAAAGATCAAGCATCCATAGTCCTTTCGCATCCCAAGCAAAATCCTTCTCGTCACATCCAAATCATCTAAGCACACTCCGCAGTCACATAATACTCATCTTATAGCTATCCAACCACTCACTGAGCCATCAATCCCATTCCTAGGAACACTACCAAACATATAAGTCCAAAGTACATACTTACACAACTGAAACATCGAGCCCAAACTGCGGTCTGAACCTAGCCTCAAGTCCTCCAGACTGGCCCATCCCCTCAACACAAAGAACACACCTCGCACCTCATCTATGACATCCCAAGACATCTATGCATATCTGATACCGAGTGCTCAACATAACATACGAGTGGATGGAAGGAATTCAAGAAGATACGCTTCAAGCTGAATAGATGTCGAACGATAAGGAAGGAGAGATTAAAAATGTTCCTACATGCCCTATAGCCTCTCGAAGATATGTATAGACATCATCATACCGATCCGCAAGACTCTACTAGACACTAGATCATGACTCGTAGAACCTATGAACCTAGAGCTCTGATACCAACTTGTCACGATCCAAAATTCACCTAGTCATGATGACACCTAACCCAACCTACTAGGTAAGCCAAATAACAGTCAACTCAATTCTAATAAAAATAATAAGAAATCAATAAGTCAAATAACTAAATTTTCATACCAAAACCAAGGATTGATAGTACAAATCACGAGTCACTGAGAATTGTATTTACAAAGCTGGTATGAAAGTACATACAACATCTATTTGGAATGTACATAAACAGAATTCGAATCTAATACTACTAAGGATAACTGGTACCTATATCCGGCAAGCAAGTACATCTTGAGTGCCAGCTCCTATCATCCACAACATCTCAACTCCAAGATCTGCACGCAAGGTACAGAAGTGTAGTATGAGTACAACCAACCCAATGTACTCAGCAAGTATCATAACAAACCTCGGAAAGATAATAGAAGAAAGAATTATAAATGATACTCACTAATCACCTGTACAGTTCATAACTTCAACAAGTACAGAACAATAATATGATCAAGTCACGAAGCACAAATAAAATCACCTTGGTGCATATAATAACTTAACGTACTCTGCTCAGTCAACAATCCAGCATATAAACAAGATATGCAAATAAATCATGTAAACAACCAAGGAAATTGCAAGTCAAGATGAAACGCAATAACCAAGTCAAGCACTAGCCACCTTTTCCTCAGAATATCAATAGCCGAACCAAACCACTGGTCAAATTTTCTCAAACTGCGTGTACACCATCAAGAAGGAACATGAGAGGGTGACCCTAAGGGGATGGATCTATATCCACACACTGTATGGACAACTCACATGCTGCACAGACAACTCATGTGCTAATAATATATCAACCGCGCGGACAACTCACGTGTTGCACGGACAACTCATGCGCTAATATTATATCAATCGCATGAACAACTCACATTCTATAGAGATGGCATATTCCCATAATAACAATATCTTGGATCCGCACGGACAACTCATGTGGTAATAATAACTACCCACACGGCATGGTCACATGCTCAATATCACAATCCGCCCAGCGTGATCACATGCTCAATATCACAATCTGACGGGCGTGGTCACATACTCAATATCCCAATCCAACTGGCATGGTCACATGCTCAATATCATAATCCACACGACGTGGTCACGTGCTGCCAATTCAATTCATATCACATAAAAAGCAAATATACAAGAATACATGTACATGACCAATGAACATCAAATTTCATACCCCT
This sequence comes from Nicotiana otophora, assembly GCA_000715115.1. Classification (NCBI taxonomy): domain Eukaryota; kingdom Viridiplantae; phylum Streptophyta; class Magnoliopsida; order Solanales; family Solanaceae; genus Nicotiana; species Nicotiana otophora. Next base: position 64,458 of record AWOL01S0006789.1, on the reverse strand, counting down.
TGACTGGTATAAGTGACATGCTAAGATGTATGCATGTGCAAAATGTTCTATCATGACTCAAATCAGTAATACATCACAAAAGTAGCAATTATCAGGACATTAACCTCTATGTAACCTCAAGCAACGATCAAATAGCTCACAACAGGGGTACAAATATAAGAATCATCATAACATGAAGCTTAGCAATCAATCCAAGACATATCATAGCCTAATCGCTACCTCAAGCATGAAAAATACCTCGGTGCACGCACATGGGCTCAAACCCACACATGTGCGCCACCCATAGTACGTAGCTATCACAAATAACTCAGGTAACTAGTGCCTCAACCAAGTTTAGGCAAGATACTTACCTCAAGCAAACTGAGTCAATATTCTAGAAGTGCCATCTTGCACGAATCGACCTCTGAACGGCTAATTTAAAAACATCAAATAATGTCATAGGAATCAAACCCAAATGATAAAGGTCGAATCTTTCATTAAATACTTAACGTCAACCAAAATGTCAAGTCATGGCTGTACCTCGGAACTCAACAAAACTTACAAATTTTGATAACTCATTCGAATACAAGTCCAACCATACTAGTTTCACTCAAATCTAACTCCAAATCGATGTTCAAATCTCAAATATTAACTTTAGAAATGTTTTGACAAAAAACCCCAATTTTTAGTTTAAATTCATCAATCCAGTGCCAAAATCAAAGCTATAATCATGTAACATAATCAAACCCGAATAAAAAATAGTTACCCAATTCAAATCATGAAAATCTCCTCCAAAATAGCCTAAATCCGAGCTCCCAAACTCAAAATGTGATAAAAACAACTCAAAGGCAAAAATAGAGTACCTATCGCGATCGCAGGAATAGATTCCCGATCATGAAGTACAAAATGCCACTACCAAATGGATGACCTTCGCGTTTGCGTCACTCGTATAGCAAATGATTGAACGTGATTCACAAATCATCCAGAACTCCAAGAACGTGGCATAGTCCTTGCGAACACGAAAGCACCTCCACGAGCTCCCAGCTATCCAACGCGAATGCAGGTGCCCAGTCATGCACACGAAGAGTAAAGTACCCATCCCAACAAACAAACTTCACGAACGCAATCCCTCACCTGTGAATGCGAAGAACAAAATTCCAGCTGCCCCAAAATTCCTACGTGATCGCGAGCCTAGCTTTACGATCGCAAAGCTCTACAGAAACAGCAACAACCAGCAGCTCCCAAAACATATAGGAATGGTTCGAAACCACCGCAAAACTCATCTGAGCTCCTCGGAACCCTATCCGAACATACCAACAAGTCCCAAAATACAGCACGGACCTACTCGGGGCGTCAAATCATGCAAAATAACATCAAAACTACGATCGCACCTCAAATCAAGCTTAATGAACTATTTCAAATTATAAAATTCCAAACCTATGCCGAACACGTCTAAACAACTCGTAATCACTTCAATATTTTTACACAAGTTCCAAATGACACAACAAACCTATTCCAACTCCCGGAACAATAATCCGAACCCGATAACATCGAAGTCAACTCTGGGTCAAACCTATGAACTTTTCAAACCTTCAATTGCCAACCCTTCCCAATTAGAGCCAAAACCTTTTAGAAATATCCAAATGAAGATCCGGGCATATCCCAAGTCCAAAATCACCATCCAGATCTAACGAAATCATCAAAATTCTGATCTGAGGTCGAATACACAAAAGTCAAACTCGACCAACTCTTCCAAGCATACTCGCGAAAAGGGCCTTGCGATCGCGAAGGCCAAATATCCAAGGCTCTGAAAAAGCCCTCCGCGAATGCGACCAAGTCCTCGCGATCGCGAAGGCCAGCCAGCCCAAGCTTCATGAACGTTTGCGAAGGGCAACAACCTACTAACCCCAGGCCTTCTCCCCTTCTACGCAAACACAAACCTTCCAATGCAAATGCGAAGGCCACATGTCTTAAACCTTCGTGAACGCGAGCCCAACCCCCAATTCCTTTATCGCAAACGTGACACCACTTTCGTGTTCGCGAAGAAGGAAACCAGAACCAGAATTTTCTGTAATTTTTGACTTAGGTAGTCCAAAACACACACGAGTCACCCGGGACCCCGTCCAAATGCACCAATAAGTCCATAAACATAATAAGGACCTTCTTGGAGCCTCAAGAAACATAAAACAACATCAGAACTAAGAATCGTACCCTAAAACCAAATTAATTAACATATGAACTTCAAACTTCTTCAGCTAGCTCCGAATGTGACGAATCGTACTTAGACAACTTGGAATGACGCCAAATTTTGCGTACAAGTCATAAATTACCATACGGGCCTATTACCGGGATCGCAATCCCAAACGGACATTGATAATACCAAAGGCTATTCTAAACTAAATTTAAAGAACTTGAAAACCTTCAATGCGCCAACTTTCAATATTAAGCACTGAAACACTCCCGGATCACCTGAAACTCGATACAAACACATGCCCAAGTCCAAAATCATCATACGAACCTATTTGAGCCATCAAAGCTTCATTCCGTGGTCGTTTACTCAGAATGCTGACTCAAGTCAAACTTGGTCATCTTATGCCACTTCTAAGGAACTAAGTATTCTGATTTCAACCTGAACCCTTCCAAAATCAAACCAACCATCCCCGCAAGTTATAAAATAGTAAAAGCAAATATGGGAAGTCTTAATTAGGGAAACAAAAATCTAAAAAGTAAAACAACTGATTGGGTCGTTACAGGAACACTGCTAGATGCATAGCCAAAAATGTTTAATTCTGAATTGGGTGATCACACGCTCAACATCAAAAGATACAGCCTCAAGAAACAACTATCCTTACTAAATTTCTTATGTTGTTTTTTTGTTGCTGTAACTGCAGTTTTTTTACCATTTTTAAATTGGATTTTTCAAGAGTGTATTAATCTCTGCCTTCTCTTAGTTCATAAAAAAAAAATTCAATTTTAGTCATGAGTTCCTTAGCTATCGTAATTTTTCTAAAGCATAGTGTCCCTAAATGTTTCTCGAATGATTTTATTCATGATCATCATACAAATGTAATTTTATCTTTCCCACCTTCCATCATTCTCTTTTCATTAGAGTTACTCTTATATGTAAGAGGTGATGAAGAATCAACCACTAACTCAAGGCCGAGATCCATGACTCGAAAACTATTTTAAGGTTCTCTTGCCATGATTTGAAGTTAGTGTCATTTAACATAAAAATTGAATTGATATTGTTAGTAATATTTGCAGTAGTTTTCAGCTCAATCAGAGAATAAATAATAACATAAGCTCATATAATACTTATGTAATGACCCGGCCGGTCGTTTGAGTATTATAGCCCCGTTTCCCTATTTATTTCTTATTCTGTACTCATTTATTATTACGTGACTCGTCGGGGTGATTGGTTTAGTTCTTGGGATGTTTTGAAATGAATTGGGACACTTAGTCCCAAGGTTGGAAGCCTAGGTTGAAAGAGTTGATCGGATGTTGACTTATGTGTAAACGGCTCCGGAATGGATTCTGATGGTTCTGATAGATCGGTAGGGTGATTTTGGACTTAGGAGTCTGTCTGAATATTGATTTAGAAGTTTGTAGATGATTTTGGCTTGAATTGGCAAAATTGGGAAAATTGAAGTTTGAAGAGTTGAGAAGTTTGACCGAGATTTGACTTTGTGGTTATCGGGCTCGGATTTTGGTTCCGAAAGTCAAAATAGTCCATCATGTCATTTATGACTTGTGTGCAAAATTTGAGGTCAATTAAAGTTGGTTTGATAGGTTTCAATATCGATGGTTGAAGTTGGAAATTCATTAGTTTCAATAGGCTTGAATTGGGGTTCGATTCATGTTTTTGATGTTGTTTGATGTGATTTGAGGCCTTGACTAAGTTCGAATCATCTTTTAAGACTGGTTGGTATGTTTCGTTGAGGTCCCGGGGGCCTCGGGTGGGTTTCAGATGGTTAACAGATTGGAATTTGACTTAGGAGATTGGCTGAAGCTGCTGATGTCTGGTTCCATCGCACATACGAAAGGAGTGGCCGCAGGTGCGGCCGACGATGCGCATATGAGAAAGTGAGTTGGGCTTAGCTGGTTCACAGGTGCGAGAGGTGGTTTGCAGAAGCGGAGTCGCTCCTATGGAAGGGAGGCCGCAAAAATGAAAAATGGTGAGGCTGAGGGGTCAGGTGCATCCACAAAAGCGGACGATTGTGCGTAGAAGCGCTTCCGTAGATGCGTACTTGGGGATGCAGGTGCGGAGATTTAACCGCAAATGCAGATTTTTGGCCCGCATGTGCGAAAAGCCTGGGTAGAATATAAAATTTGAAGGTTTCCGAGATTTCTTCATTTTTGAACTTTGCAAGCTCGGTTGGAGGTGACTTTTGAGAGGTGTTTTGCGAGATTTCAAGAGGTAAGCCATTGTTCATCATTTTTATCTATTAATATTGAATACCCATTGAATTTCCTACCTAGATTTTATGTTTTTAAGGTGGAATTTGGGGAATTTTGGACTAGGGATTGGAGAGAAAGATGTGGGAATTGGGTAATTTTAGCATGGTTGGAATCATTATTGAATGGGTGTTCAGATTTTGTTAATTCTATTGGATTCTGAGATGTTGGCCTGAGGTTTACTTTTTGACTTTTGTTAAAGAACTTAGCTTTATCATATGGAGTTAATTCCTATAGCTTATATTGATTGTATCGAGTTGTTTGTGGCTAGATTCGAGTTGTTTGGAGGCCGATTCGCGAGGCAAGGGCTTATTGGAGTAGAGATTTGCACGGTTTGAGGTAAGTAACACTTCTAAACTTGGTTTTGAGAGTATGAATCACTGAATTACGTGTTATGTAGTTGGTGTTGAGGTGACACGTATGCTAGGTGACGGGCGTGTGGGCGTGCCCTGTAGACTCGGTCGATTCCATGGAACTGTGTAATCATATAATCTTGTTATTATTTATGTACTCTCCATGTGTTAAAGGAATTGAGTTGTGATTCATGTTAGAAATCATGTTTATGCCATATGTTGGTACTGTTGAGACCCAAAGAGGTTGCTTTGTTGTTGAATTATTTTCTAATTTGCAATTATGTACTCAGTCTCATCTATTCTTTGCATATCATATCTCAGTCTCTGTTGCCATTATTGTTACATCATATTATCATTATTTGGGCTGATTGTTATGAGATTTGTGATCCTGAGAGACTGGAGAGATTGATGACTAAGTGAGGCCGAGGGGCTGATTGTGAGTGATGTTTATAGGATTGGGCTGCACGTCGCAACAAGCTTTATTGATTCAAGCCATGATTGGCTTATATTAGCTCTTGGGCAGGATCCGCCCCTCCGGAGTCTGACATACTAGCAGTGAGCGCATGTACTTACTGAGTGCGAGTGCCAAGTAATTGAGAGTACCGAGTGACTGGGAGGACTAAGTGACTGGGAGTTCTGACTGAATGGGAGTACTGAGTGATTGAACGTGCTGAGTGAAATTAAATACTTCGAGAGTATGCATATGACTTTATTATTGTGTTACATTATAGTTGGTATGCATAATTGACATGTAGATATAGTGATGTATCATTCCTTATATCAGTCACACCTGGCATATTTTATCCGTGTTGAACTTAAATTGTCAAACTTGAAAGAATATCTACGTTTCTGTACTGTTAAAATCTGTATTTGGTTGTACCGGTTTGAGTTCGTACT
>AWOL01S0006789.1:31196-58768 GCA_000715115.1 Nicotiana otophora | reverse complement strand
TCGAGGCATTTGGAGGCCGATTCGCGAGGCAAGGGCTTATTGGAGTAGAGATTTGCACGGTTTGAGGTAAGTAACACTTCTAAACTTGGTTTTGAGAGTATGAATCACTGAATTACGTGTTATGTAGTTGGTGTTGAGGTGACACGTATGCTAGGTGACGGGCGTGTGGGCGTGCCCTGTAGACTCGGTCGATTCCATGGAACTGTGTAATCATATAATCTTGTTATTATTTATGTACTCTCCATGTGTTAAAGGAATTGAGTTGTGATTCATGTTAGAAATCATGTTTATGCCATATGTTGGTACTGTTGAGACCCAAAGAGGTTGCTTTGTTGTTGAATTATTTTCTAATTTGCAATTATGTACTCAGTCTCATCTATTCTTTGCATATCATATCTCAGTCTCTGTTGCCATTATTGTTACATCATATTATCATTATTTGGGCTGATTGTTATGAGATTTGTGATCCTGAGAGACTGGAGAGATTGATGACTAAGTGAGGCCGAGGGGCTGATTGTGAGTGATGTTTATAGGATTGGGCTGCACGTCGCAACAAGCTTTATTGATTCAAGCCATGATTGGCTTATATTAGCTCTTGGGCAGGATCCGCCCCTCCGGAGTCTGACATACTAGCAGTGAGCGCATGTACTTACTGAGTGCGAGTGCCAAGTAATTGAGAGTACCGAGTGACTGGGAGGACTAAGTGACTGGGAGTTCTGACTGAATGGGAGTACTGAGTGATTGAACGTGCTGAGTGAAATTAAATACTTCGAGAGTATGCATATGACTTTATTATTGTGTTACATTATAGTTGGTATGCATAATTGACATGTAGATATAGTGATGTATCATTCCTTATATCAGTCACACCTGGCATATTTTATCCGTGTTGAACTTAAATTGTCAAACTTGAAAGAATATCTACGTTTCTGTACTGTTAAAATCTGTATTTGGTTGTACCGGTTTGAGTTCGTACTACTTTTTGCCCAAGGTTAGTCTTGTTACATATTGAGTACAATGAGTGGGTTATACTCATACTATACTCTGCACTTCTTGTACAGATCTAGGTACTTCTGGGCACGGCGATTGCTAGCTTTGGAGCTTTATATGTTGGAGACTATTGAGGTAGCTTCCTTGGTGTACGCAGACCTCGTCTCTCCTTCTTTTCAGTTTATTTGCAATGTCCTATCTTTGTAGACAGTTGTTTTAGTAGTTGAACTATATTGTCATATAGATGCTCTTTGTAACGACTAAATCAGTCGTTTTGTATTTGTAGCCCTGATCCCCTATTTATTGCCTCCTCTATGTTATATTGTGGTTACGCGACTTGCTGTTGTGTTTGGTTTTGGTTTTGGGTGACTTTCGGAGTGCTATGGGACACATAGTCCCTAAGTTGGAGTCTTAAGTTGATACATTTGACCGTACTTTAACTTTTATGTAGACGACTTCGGAATGGAGTTTTGATTGTTCAAATAGCTTCGTATGATGATTTAGACTTAGGAACATGTCTGGATGTTGATTTGAAGGCCCGTAGGTCATTTTGGCATGAATTGGCAAAAGTTGGAAAGTTAAAGCTTTGGAAGGTTGGAAAGTTTTATGGGGAGTTGACTTTATTGATATCGAGATCGGATTTCGATTCGGAAAGTTGGAATAGGTCTGTCATGTCATTTATCACTTGTATGCAAAATTTGAAGTCAATCGGAGTTGTTTGGTATGAATCGACATTAGTTTTGAAATTCAGAAGTTTATAAGTCCCTTAGACTTGAATCGATGAGCGATTCGTGGTTCTAGTGTTATTTGATGTGATTTGACGCTTCGAGTGTGTTCGTATGATGTTTTAGGACTTTTTTTGTATGTTTGGTTGAGGTCCCGAGGTCCTCGGGTGTAATTTGGACCATGATCGACGCATTTCGGAACGTTGAAAAATTGCTGAACTTGCTGAATTTTCTTAAAGCTGGTTTCCTTCTTTGCGTTCGTGAGAGCAGCCTCATGTTCGCGAAGGGTATCTGGGAGACTGGTGAGGTTTGTTCTTTGCTTTCGCGAAGATGGCCACGTGTTCGCGAAGGGCATCTGGGAGACATGTGAGGTTTTTTCTTCGCCTTCACAAAGATGGTATCACGTTCGCGAAGGTATAAGGAGTTGTTCACCGTGTTCGCGTAGGCTAGGGCTCAGTGTGCATCGCGTCGCATGGGGGATCTTGCGTTCGCGAAGAGGAATTTTGTAGCTGAGTATTTTTTTTGCTTCGCGAACGCAAGGCACATTCCGCGTTCGCGAAGAAGAAATCACCAGGCAACAGAATATAATTTCAAAAATGAGGGTTCATCTCATTTTTCATATTTTGGACCTAGAGAGCTCGGTGTGAGGCAATGTTTTGAGGGTTTTTCAAGGAAATCGTTAGGGTAAGTGATTCTAACCCGGTTTGGACTATATTTCATAAATCTATTAATATTTTCATCATCTAATTAGGGATTTGAGTTGGAAATTTGGGGAAAAATTGTGAAAACCTCCTAGACTAAACCTTTGAGTTTTGAAAGGCGATTTGAGGTCAGATTTGAGTAATTCTTGTATGGTTGGACACGTTATCGAATGGGTGTTCGGATTTTATAATTTTGGTTGGGTTCGTAGATGTGGGCCCGGGTTGAGTGTTTGAGTTGACCTTTTATTTCTTTGCAAAGATCATAACTTTATTATTCGAATTAGTTTCCTATAGTTTATATTTATGGTGTGGTGTTCTTTTGGCTAGATTCGAGCCGTTCAGAGTTGAATAACCGAGAAAAAGGCCTACTTTGAGGTAAGTGTCTTGCCAATCTTTGTGTAGGGGAATTTTCCCTTAGGATTGGTGTTGTTTGTGATAATATTTATGTGTGGAAGCCGTGTACGCAAGGTGATGAGTGTGTACATGGGCTAAATGTGGAAATTTACCGGTTTTTGCTATATAAATACCTTTCATGCCTTAATTGAGTTATCTTAAAATGTTATATTCATCATCATTAATCTATTTTCATATATTCTATTTGTCTTATCTCTTACTTGCTAATTGCTCTACATGTTTAGCTGAAGTTCTTGTTTCCTTTGTTCCGTATTCATTTTTTAACTGTTGAACTCTTTACTTGAAGTTGTTAATCGTGGAATATCTTGTTGTTGGAATTGGTATTGAGTTATAAAGGTCGTAATTCACATTGAGGCAAAGTGTTAAGTTGTGAAATACCATTCTGTTGAGTTATTCATTACCGGTTGTTATTGTTGAGACTCTTGTGTACATTGTAGTTGAGCCATGGGCTCTTTACTATGAAAATACTGTTATGGTTGGTTTCTTCGGCAAGTTGTTATATTGGGAACTTGAGGTACTATTTGTGATACGTTGTAATATTGATACACATGCGATGGTACAAGGTTTTGGGGTTGAAACGCATGCGGTGAGATAAGGTGCGCTTGATGCGCGTGGTTAGTAGGGGAACTACTAGAAGTCATGCAGTGTGATAAGGTGGGCTAAAATGTGGGATGCTATTTTGGGAAAATGATTTTCAAAACTAAAATGCAAGGCTCCCGCGGTGATATAACGAAAGATTGTGAATTATTCTTGTGATTTGAGACTACGATGCGGTATCTCGATAGTGACTCTTGTCGACATTTCTCTATTGCTTCACTTGTCTTTCGTTGTTTTGTTTCCTTAGCATATCATTCCGTATTTTCTCCATGTTGCATTATTTGCTTTAGTTCCGTGTAGCTAACCTTGATTTGTATTTGTTGTTTCAATTCTATTGCTGTCATTACTGCACCGCCATACACTTGTACAATATTTCTTATCTATTTCTAGTAGGGCTTTGACTTGACCTCTCCACTACTCTACTGAGGTTAGGCTTGGTACTTACTAGGTACCGTTGTGGTGTACTCATGCTACTCTCCTGCAAATCCTTTTGTGCAGATCCAGGTACCTCATACCAGTCCAGGCACTAGTGAGACGAGCCTCATTTGGAGACTTCAAGGTATGCATGCTGGCGTCCGCAAGCCTCAGAGTCACCCTCTATCCAGTTTATCTCATTTATTTTCCTTTATAGATACAATGTTGTATAGGGACGAGTAGTACCTAATCGTAGAGCTTGTGACTCGATATCACCAGTTTTTGACGAAATATGTAAATGCTTAATTTTGGAGTTTTCTTTATTAAACTTTTTGCGCATTTGAGAGTTTAATTGTTATTTCAGTTACATTCCGTTTGTTTGTTAGTCTTACCTTAGGTTCCATCACAACATCCTATAGAGAAAAATTGGGGTTGTGACAAGTTGGTATCAGAGCTATAGCTTCATATGTATTATGAGTCACAAGCAAGTTTAGTAGAGTCTCGCAGATCCGTACAGAGGCGTCTGTACTTATCTTTGGGAGGCTATGGAACTGTTAAGAAAAGTTTCACTTCTTTGATTCCTTATTGTGAAAATTTGTTGACTTCGGAATTCTAAATCTCCGTCTTTGTATTTTCTCATAGATGGTGAGGTCACGCACAACTGGATCGGATGATCAGACACCCGCGCCCCCCGCTAGAGCCGCGAGAGGCTGGGGCCAGGGCAGAGGCCGATGACGGGCCACGTGGTGCAGCTAGAGCACCTGCCCGAGCTTTTATAAAGGAGTCACCAGTAGCTCTAGTTGGAGAGCAGGCACCTGAGACGCCTGTTACTACCCCTGCACTCCAGTAAACCTTGGCGCAATTTTTGAGTATGTTCGGCACTCTGGCTCAGGCAGGGTTGATCCCACTTGCTCCTGCCACATCTCAGGCCGGGGGAGGAGCACAAACTCCTGCCGCCTATACCCAGAGCAACAAGTACATGTTGACAAGGTCCCAGAGGTCATACCAGTGCAGCCGGTTGTCCCAGTTCAGCTCGAGGTTAGGGCAACAACTTCTGAGTGTGTGCAACTCAGGCTCGAGAGGTACAAGAAGTACAACCCTTCTACTTTCAGTAGTTTGGCTTCAGAGAATGCCAGAGTTTTCTTGAGGAGTGACACCGTATCCTCCGTACTATGGGTATTATGGAGTCGAGTGGGGTTGCTTTCACTATGTTCCAGCTTAAGGATTGGCTTATTAATGGTGGCAAGCGTATGCGTTGGGTAGCCCAGCCGAGGTAGCTTCACTCACTTGGGCTTAGTTCTTAGAGATGTTCATGAGGAAGTTTGTTCCCCAGAGTCTTAGGGATGCATGGTGCGCATAGTTTGAGAAGTTGCGCCAGGGTGCTATGCCCGTATCGGAGTATGCAGTCTGATTCAATGATTTGTCCAGACATGCATCTGTATTAGTTTCCACTGTCAGAGAGCGCGTTTGTCGATTTATTGAGGGCTCAACCCTGGTATCAGATTCAGCATGGCTCGAGAGTTGGAGAGGGACATCCCATACCAGCAGGTAGTGGAGATCACTAGGATATTGGAGAGTATATGGGCTCGGGAAAGAGAGAGGAGAGGGAGGCTAAGAGGCCTCGAGATTCTGGTACATATAGTAGTGCCCGTGCCCCAATTGCAGCCCGTCATAGTAGAGGATATATGAGACGCCCTGTTTATTAAGAACTTCTTGCTACCAGCAGTATTCCGGCCACACCTAGGCCTCAGGTTTCCCATTACACACCGCCATTGTCTAGTGCACCTCCTGCACGGGGTGCTTTTGGCAGTCCGTCCAGCCGACCAGGCTTGAGCCAGTTCTAGCAGCCACTTCCTCCGAGATCTTGTTTTGAGTATGGTGGCACTCGTCATATGGTGAGGGATTACCCTATACTCAGGAGGGATGCACCTCCACAAACTACTCAGGCCCCACGTATTCCAAAGGGTCCCAGACTTCTCAGGTTGTGGTTATTGCACCAGTTGCCACTCCACCTGCACAACTAGCCAGGGGTAGAGGTTAGGTAGGTAGAGGTCACCCTAGAGGGTGAGGGCAGGCCAGATGTTATGCTTTTCCTACAAGGACGGAGGCAGTTGCATCTGACTTAGTTATCATATGTATTGTTCCGGTTTGTCATAGAGATGCATCGGTCTTATTTAATCCAGACTCCACTTATTCCTATGTATCATCTTACTTTGCTCCATATTTGGGTATATCCCGTGATTCTTTGAGTTCTTCCGTCTATGTGTCCACATCTGTGGGAGATTCCATTGTTGTTGACCGTGTGTATTGGCCGTGCTTAGTTGTTCTTGGTGGTTTTAACACCAAAGCTGACGTATTGTTGCTCAATATGGTAGATTTTGATGTTATCTTAGGTATCGATTGGTCGTCGCCCTATCATGATATCCTTGATTGTCATGCCAAGAGGGTGACATTGGCTATTCTAGGTTTTCCACAAATGGAGGGGAAAGGTACTTTAGATTATATTCCTAGTAGGGTAGTGTCTTTCCTTAAGGCACAACGGATGATTGGGAAGGGGTGTGAAGCATATACAGCCTTTGTGAGATATGTCAATATTGATACTCCTACTGTTGAGTCAGTTCTGATTGTGAGGGACTATCCAGATGCGTTTCTAGCGGGTCTTCTAGTCATGCCGTCCGATAGGGATATCGATTTTGGTATTGATCTATTGTCGGACACTCAGCCCATTTTTGTTCCACCATATCATATGGACCTAGAAGAGTTGAAGGAGTTAAAGGAGCAATTGCAAGAGTTCTTGATAAGGTCTTCATTTGGCCCAGTGTGACACCTTGGAGTACTCCGGTCTTGTTTTTAAAGAAGAAGGATGGTTCTGTGCGCATGTGTATTGATTATTGATATGTGAACATGGTGACAGTGAAAAACATGTATCTATTGCCATGCATTGATGACCTATTTGATCAGCTACAGGGTGCTACAGTGTTCTCAAAGATTTATTTGCGGTCAGGCTATCATCAATTGAAGATTCGGGAGCTAGATATCCCGAAGACTGCCTTCAGGACTCGGTATGGTCATTACGAGTTCCTTGCGATGTCATTTGGGCTGACCAACTCCCCAGCAGCATTTAAGCACTTGATGAACAATGTATTCCGCCCTATCTTGAATCATTCATCGTTGTGTTTATTGACAACATCTTGGTGTACTCCTGGAGCCTGGATAATCATGAGTAGCACATGAGGACTGTGCTCCAGACCTTGAGAGAAAAGAAGTTGTATGCAAAATTTTCAAACATTGAATTCTGGCTTGATTCAGTGGAATTTTTGGTTCATGTAGTGTCGAGTGAGGGGATCAAGGTAGACCCGAAAACTATTGAGCAGTGTAGAGTTGGCTCAGACCGTCTTCAGCTGCTGAGAGCCAAAGTTTTCTTGGTTTGGGAGGGCATTACAGTAGATTCATATATGGTTTCTCATCTATTATTGCACCTATGACCAGATTGACCCAGAAGGGTGCTCCGTTCAGGTGGACCGAGAAGTGTGAGGAGCGCTTTCAAAAGCTCAAGACAACTTTGGCTACAACCCCAGTATTGGTGTTGCCTACGAGTTCGGGACCTTATACTGTGTACTTTGATGCGCCGCGTGTTGGCCTCGGTGCGGTGTTGATGCATGACGGTAGGGTGATTGCCTACGCATCTAGATAGTTGAAGGTATATGAGAAGAATTATCCTATCCACGACCTTGAGTTAGCAACTATTGTTCATGCCTTGAAGATTTGGCGACACTACTTGTACTATGTACCTCGTGAGGTCTATACCGACCACCGAAGTCTACAACATCTGTTCAAATTGAAGGATCTTAACTTGTGGCAGCGGAGATGGTTAGAGTTGCTTAAGGACTATGATATCACCATTCTGTATCATCTCGGGAAGGCAAATCTGGTGGCCGATGCCTTGAGTCGAAAGGCGGAGAGCTTGGGCAGTTTAGCATATCTACTGGCAACGGAGAGGCCATTAGAATTGGATGTTCTGGCCTTGGCCAACCAGTTGGTTAGATTGGATGTCTCGGAGCCAAGTCAAGTTTTGGCTTATATGGTTTCTTGGTCTTCTCTATATGATCGTATCAGAGAGATTTTCTTGTCCTCAAGGACACAGTTCAGCACAATGATGCCAAGGAGGTCATTATTGGGGATGCCGGTGTGTTGTAGATGTAGGGTAGGCTATATGTGCCCAATGTAGATGGTTTGTGTGAGTTGATTCTTTAGGGGGCCAACAGTTCAGGGTACTCCATTAATCTGGGTGCCTCCAAGATGTATCAGGACTTGAGGCAACACTATTGGTGGATGATAATGGAGAAAGACATAGTGGAGTATGTAGTTCGGTGCCTAAATTGTCAACATGTGAAGTATGAGCATCAGGGGCCAGGTGGATTGCTTCAGAGGCTAGAGATTCCAGAGTGGAAATGGGAGCGGATTACTATAGATTTTGTTGTTGGGCTCCCACAGGCTTAGAGAAATTTCGATGCAATGTGAGTGATTGTTGATAGGTTGACCAAGTCGGCTCATTTCATTCCAAGGGTGACTACTTATTCTTCTGAGTAGCTGGCTCAGGTCTATATTCGCGAGATTGTTAGACTTTATGGCGTGTAGGTATCCATCATATCTGACCGTGGTACGCAGTTTACATCGTGGTTCTAGAGGGCCTTACAACATGAATTAGTCACACGGGTTGAGTCGAGTACAACATTTTACCCTCATACGGACGGACAGTCCGAGCGCACTATTCATATATTGAAGGATATACTCCGTGCGTGTGTGATGGAGTTTGGGGGTTCTTGGGATCAGTTCTTGTCGCTTGCCGAATTTTCCTACAATAACAGCTACCAGTCAAGCATTTAGATGGCTTTGTATGAGGCATTGTATGGGAGGCGGTGTCGGTCTCCGATGGGTTGGTTCGGGCCGGGTGAGGCTAGGTTATTGGGTACAGACTTGGTTTAGGAAGCTTTGGAAAAGGTGAAATTGATTCAAGATCGGCCTCACACAGCCCAATCTAGATAGTAGAGTTATGCGGATCGGATGGTTCACGACGTTGCATTCATGGTTGGGGAGCGTGTCTTGCTCCGGGTTTCGCCCATGAACGGTGTTATGAGGTTCGGGAAGAAGAGCAAGTTATGACCTAGGTATATCAGACCTTTTGATATTCGTGAGAGGATTGGAGAGGTGGCCTACATGCTTGCACTACCACCTAGTCTAGGTGCAGTTCATCCAGTTTTCCATGTTTCTATGCTCCGGAAGTATCACAGCGATCCGTCTCATGTTTCGGATTTCAGCTCAGTCCAATTGGACAAGGATTTGTCTTATGTTGAGGAGCAGGTGGCCAATTTGGACAGGTAGGTCCGAAAGTTGAGGTCGAAGAACAATAATTCAGTATAGGTCCAGTGGAGGGGTTAGCCAATCAAGGAAGCTACTTGAGAGACCGAGTATGATATGTGTAGCCGTTATCCTTATCTTTTCACCACTTCAGGTATGTCTCTATACTCATGAGGACGAACGTTTATTTTAAGAGGGGGAGGATGTAACGACCCGGCCGGTCATTTTGAGTATTTTTGGCCCGATCCCCTATCTATTGCCTCCTCTATGTTATATTGTGGTTACGTGACTTGCCGGTGTATTTGGTTTTGGTTTCGAGTGAGTTTCGGAGTGCTATAGGACACATAGTTCCTAAGTTGGAGTCTTAAGTTGGTAAAGTGGATCGTAGTTTGAATTTTGTGTAGACGACTTTGGAATGGAGTTTTGATAGTTCCAATAGCTCCGTATGGTGATTTTAGACTTAGGAGCGTGTCCAGATGTTGATTTGGATGTTCGTAGGTCATTTCGGCGTGAATTGGCGAAAGTTAGAAATTTGAAGGTTTGGAAGGTTGGAAAGTTTGACCAGGAGTTGACTATATTGATATCAGGATCAGATTTCAATTTAAGTTGGAATAGGTCCATCATGTCATTTATGACTTGTGTACAAAATTTGAAGTCAATCGGAGTTGTTTTGGTATGAATAGGTATTAGTTTTGAAATTCTGAAGTTCATAAGTTCCTTAGGCTTGAATCAACGCACGATTCATGGTTTTAATGTTGTTTGATGTGATTTGATGCTTCGAGCGTGTTCATATGATATTTTAGGACTTATTGGTATGTTTGGTTGAGGTCCCGAGGTCCTCGGGTGTAATTCAGACCATGTTCGACGCCTTTCGGAACTGAATTTTCTAATGTCTGGTTTCCTTCTTCACATTCGCGAGAGAGGCCTCGCATTTGCGAAGGGTATCTGGAAGGCAGGTGAGGTTTGTTCTTCGCGTTCGCTAAGATGGCCATGCGTTCGCGAAGGTATAAGGAGTTGTTCACCACGTTCGCGTATGAGGGGTCGTGTTTGCGTAGGCCTGGGCTCAGTGTGCATCGTGTTCACGTGGGGGATCTCGTATTTGCGAAGACGGATTTGGAAGTTGAGTATTTTGTGCTTCGTGAATGCGCAGTGCATTTCGTGTTCGCAAAGAAGAAATCACTGGGCAACATAATATAATTTAAAAAAATGAGGGTTCATCTCATTTTTCATATTTTGGACCTAGAGAGCTCGGTGTGAGGCAATATTTCGAGGGTTTTTGAAGGAAATCATTGGGGTAAGTGATTCTAACCCGGTTTGGACTATATTTCATGAATCTATTAGTATTGTCATCATATAATTAGGGATTTGAGTTGGAAATTTGGGGAAAAATTGTGAAAACCTCCTAGACTAAATTTTCGAGTTTTGAAAGGCGATTTGAGGTCGAATTTGAGTAATTCTTTTATGGATGGACTCGTTATCGAATGGGTGTTAGGATTTTGTAATTTTGACTGGGTTCCCAGACGCGGGCCCGTGTTGAGTTTTTGAGTTGACTTTTTATTTCCTTGCATTGATCGTAAATTTATTATTCGAATTAGTTTCCTATTTATTATATTTATGGTATGAAGTTGTTTTGGCTAGATTCGAGCGGTTCAGAGTTGGATAATCGAGCAAAAGGCCTATTAGTGGATTGAGTTTGCGTGTTTTGAGGTAAGTGTCTTGCCTAACTTTATGTGGGGGAATTTTCCCTTAGGATTGGTGTTGTTTGTGATAATTTTGATGTGTGAAAGCCATGTACGCAAGGTGACGAGTGTGTACAAGGGCTAAATGTGGAAATTTACCGATTTTAGCTATGTAGATACCTTTCATGCCTTAATTGAGTTATCTTAAAATATTATATTCATCATCATTAATCTATTTTCACATGTTCTACTTGTCTTATCTCTTACTTGCTAATTGCTCTGCATGTTTAGCTGAAGTTATTATTTCCTTTGTTCCGTATTCATTATTTAACCGTTGAACTCTTTACTTGAAGTTGTTAATCGTGGAATATCTTGTTGTTGGAATTGGTATTGAGTTATAAAGGCCGTAATTCACATTGAGGCAAAGTGTTGTTGTGAAATACCATTCTGTTGAGTTATTCATTATCCGTTGTTATTGTTGGGACTCTTGTGTACATTGTGGTTGAGCCATGTTCTCTTTACTGTTAAAACACTGTTATTGTTGGTTTCTTTGGCAAGTTGTTATATTGGGAACTTGAGGTACGATTTGTGATACGTTGTGATATTGATACACATGTGGTGGTACAAGATTTTGGGGTTGAAACGCATGCGGTGCGATAAGATGGGCTTGATGCGTGTGGCTAGTAGGGGAACTACTAGAAGTCATGCGGTGTGATAAGGTGGGTTAAAACGTGGGATGCTATTTCGGGAAAATAATTTTCAAGACTAAAATGCAAGGCTCCTGCAGTGATATAAGGAAAGATTGTGAATTATTCTTGTGATTTGAGACTACGAGGCGGTATTTCGGTAGTGACTCTTGTCGATAATTCTCTATTGCTGCCCTTGTCTTTTGTTGTTTTGTTTCCTTAGCATATCATTCCTTGTTTTCTCCGTGTTGCATTATTTGCTTTAGTTCCGTGAAGCTGACCTTGATTTCTGTTTGTTGTTTCAATTCCATTGCTATCATTACTACACTGCCATACACTTGTACAATTTTTCTTATTTATTTCAAGTAGGGCCTTGACCTGACCTCGTCACTACTCTAGTGTGGTTAGGCTTGGCACTTACTGGGTACCGTTGTGGTGTACTCCTGCTACACTTTTGCACATTCTTTTTTATCCAGATCCAGGTACCTCCTACCAGTTCGGGTACTAGTGTGACGCGCCCTATTTGGAGACTTCAAGGTATGACTGCTGGCGTCCGCAAGCCTCGGAGTCACCCTCTATCCAGTTTATCTCATTTCTTTTCCTTTATAGATACATTGTTGTATAGGGACGAGTAGTACCTATTCGTGGAGCTTGTGACTCTATATCATCAGGTTTTGGGGAAATATGTAAATGCTGAGTTGTGGAGTTTTCTTTATTAAAATTATTGAGCATTTGAGAGTTTAATTGTTGTTTGAGTTACATTCCGCTTGTTTGTTAGGCTTACCTAGTCTTAAAAATCAGGTATCATCATGACATCTTACAGAGGAAAATTGGGGTTGTGACACTCATATACTCAGTGACACCTGAATTTTGGGGGAATTTGTATTGAATCGCGGTATTTTTTTCTTACCAGTTAATTATGAGATTTTTACTATTAAGCTTATTTCAATATGTTTTAGATTAAAGATGCGTGGTTATTTGTGAGTTGTCGGCTTGCCTAGTATTGCAATAGGCGCCATCACGACATGTAAGATTTTGGGTCGTGACAACTTAAAACCAAAATAAAAATAAATTTCAATAAAGTTAAACCCCACCTCAAGGTACCGGTCGCTCCATCAATATTTCATCTATGGATAAACTATTAACATATAAGTTGTGTCTTGGTGCAGTAATCAAACACTGATTATAAAGAATATGTCAAATAGCAAATCTTCCTTTGGGCTGATTTATTATTCATACGTAAAATCAAATAATCATCGTGTGTTACTACCACAAAAATGCATATATAATTCTATTAAACATTGACCTTCCTTTGGACCAATCAATATTCACATAGGTTACAAGTAGGGGTATCAGTTGATCTTTAAAAACCGACTAAACCGAATCTTGCCGAACCGATATGAGGTTTCTTTTATAAAATCGTAGGTTTTTATATAAAACTATAACCGTATCGATAATTAGGGTAGATTTTTAATTTTACAAAAATAAATCGAAAAAATACCGAACCGTCCCGAATAATTTTATATAAGAAAAATATATTATATATTAAGTTTAAAAATAGTAAAACATTAATTGTTTCCTTGGGCCTTGTGATTAAGGAAATGTTTACAAGCCAACAACTAATTAAAGCCCAAAATCTCAATTCTCAAACTTATTATGCTACTCCTACTGAAACACAATTAGTTCTAGCTATGATCTTGAGTAGCACGCCACAGGTATTCCAGCGATCTTGAGTAGCAAACCATAAGGTATTGAATATCTTTCCTCTCGTATGATTTAGATTTCTCTTATTGTATACTTAATCTTCTAATATACTCTATTCTTGAGTCCATAATCTAACTCGTGTGATCTATATTTATTTTGTTTTTGCTCGATTTTTCTTATGTTATAGTAGAACGGTGAGATATATCTCTATTTTGGCTATCTTTCATATTCTCTTGGCTCATCGTCTTTTAAACTGTAAATATGCCTAGAGAGTTCTGCCGAAGTCCTAAGTAAGTACATATTTTATCGTGTTCTAACTTCTATTAGCGACTCCTATATGACATTTTAAGAAAAATACCAAAAATTAACCGAACCGCGCCGATACCAAAGAGAAACCAAGATGATTGAGACAATTTTGAAAAATCTAATTTTGGTTATACAAAATAACAACAACAACAACAACAACAACCCAGTAAAATCTCACTAATGGGGTCTGAGGAGGGTAGTGTGTACGCAGACCTTACCCCTACCCCAAAGGAGTAGAGAGGCTGTTTCTGAAAGACTCTCGGCTCAAGAAAATAAAAAGACAAAAGGACAAAAGGAGACAATATTAGTATCACCACAACAATCATAGGAAAAATAGGAACACCATGAAATGCAGAAGAAAGATGCAAAGCAAAAGCGATAGCTAGTAAATAGGACATGCACTGAAAAGCGAAGTAGTAAAACACAACATTGTCACTAGCTATCTTAGACAAAAACCCTACCTGGCTAGTCCCACAATGGTACGAAGTAAGTCAAGACTCAACTACATCCTAACCTGCAACTCTAATACTCGACCGCCATATCTTCCTATCAAGTGTCATGTCCTCGGAAATCTGGAGCCTCGCCATATCTTGTCTGATCACCTCTCCCCAATACTTTATTTTATTTGGTTATACAAAATAAAAAAAAATCAAAAAGTTGGTATGGTGTATATTTTATAAAATAACCAGTCGAACCGAACTATTGACACCCCTAGTTATAGGTACACAACCTTCAATATTTTAAAATAAATAAATATCCATAAGAGAGGTCACTTTGGTGACATCAAACTTTAGATTTATTCATCTCAAAATACATATAACTATAATAATATTCAAATTTAAATTCTCCAAATGGAAACATACAAATTTTCATGTCAAAATAACTTGGCGATGGGCCTGAATTTAATACTACCAGTATTCTGTTTTGTTGGTTGAGGAAAAACAAATAAATAAATGTAATCAAACAATCTCAAATTAGACCTATCTTGCAGTTAGACCTATCTTGCAGTAAATTAACAGCTTGTTTGAATAGTTGTTATATATCGTTTCATAATGTATCGTATCGTATCGTATCGTATTGTATTGTATTGTATTGTATTGTATTGTATTGTATTGTATTGTATTGTACTGTATTGTTTAATGAATACAACATTTGGATAGATTATATCGTTTGCCGTCATTTCATAATATCACGCACCAATAATATGAAAAATAAACTTGCAATATTACTAAGAGAAAATATGATACGAAGTAGAATATTATATAAAAGAGTAGGGTAATAAATAAAATATGATTATTTAATAATAAGGAAGGGCAAAATGAGAGAAAAAAGTAAGGTAACGACACCATCACACCAAATCTGTCGTTCCATAAAATGACACTTTTCGTTGTTACGTAACAATGGATTTAACGATACACTATAATAAAATTTAAGTAACAATCAAAATAAACATTATATTTAAAGTAACAATACGACACAATACAGTAAGTAACTAAACGAGTTGTAAAAAAGGACAAAGCCTTCTTTATTCGAACTTTCAATGCCGCAAGAGCAGCGCCCAAAAGGAGCATAACCTCTTGCTTTTAATCCTTTAATTGCAAAGGAAAATTCGCTAAACATAACAAATGAATAAATAGAAAAGTTAAGATGCAAGCTTTCTGGTGCCTTACTTTAAGATAGGGTATTGTCTCTTTTCTGGAAATTCACACGCCACAAAAGTGGCACATAAACAAACCCAAATTATATAATAATAATAATAATAATTATTATTATTATTATTATTATATGATCCATCATTGGAAATTCTTCCAAAATAATTTAAGAGTTTATATTATTATTATTATTATTATTATTATTATTATTATTATTATTATTAACAACAAATAAGCCTTAGAACAAGCTCTCTTGTTTACCCGTAAAGCGGTACAATTGAATTTATACGTGGTTTCTAGACAAGTGAATTAATTTGATCCTGAAATAATAAAATAATCGAAGAATTATGCAATACTTAGCCTTAGGATGTAGACGAAACAACAGAAGCAACAGTTCTGTGAACATGGTTTCCGGGCTCAACAATGAAATCAAAAAGCAAGAAGATAAGATTGTATTAAGCTTGGTATAGAATGTAGCGTAAGTTTGCTAGAAAATTCGTGTCACCTTACAATGATAACTGAGCTCACTATTTATAGCTATGTTTAGGGAAGGAGGTCTAGGATCGTGTCCTTCTTTAATGTCAATTATGAGGGTCATTGATGAACATGTAACAGTGAACATAAATGCCAAATTCCCTGTAACGAGTAATCGCTATTAATCCCATGGAATATTCTCTATTAAATGCTACTGGGCGAAGAGCATTTATCACATCTTTATGGGCGTTATTCTTTTCGGTGAAAAAACGAAAATGTTGCCTTCGGTCTTTGGCCATCCCCCCCGTCTTGGGTTCCATGTGTCCCTATTTTGGACGACCACGTGTCATAACAAATTTTACCTTATACAGATAGTCTCCCTGCTTTCCGGTGACTTCGTGTTACTGGAAAGTTGCTAGAAATACTCTTTTGGCGGGAAGTACTATAATTCCCTCTGAAGGCTTCTGACGGTTGATTAGATGCATGTCTCTCCATATTTAATGCCCCGAACACGCGTCATCCCATGATTCAGCATAGCTTTTACCGATTATCGAGGTAATCATGGCCATGAATTTAGCCGCCAAAACTTTCACTTATACGCATCAACCTTTTTCTTTATACTCCATAATTTTTCAAGCTTCCCTTATCTGACTTGCATCGTGCTCTACATCTTTTCTTTAATTCTCTTCAAACAAAAACCTTCTCCTTCTTCCACACAATAGCTTCTTCCTTAAAGCGTACCGGTTTTTCAAAGAACAAGAACAAGGTCGAGGAATCGCCTCCTCCAACAATGGGCTCCATTATCCCTAGAAGTCTTATTACCACAAAAGACTTCGAAGAGAAATTCCCTACTGCTAACTCTTATACATGGGCCGTCAGTAGGTATCCTTCTTCCATCCGTCCTTCTAGCATTCCTGCTGTGAAGGAAGACTGCTGCTTCCATGACTTGGATATTATTGCTCCTGATCTATCAGAGCGAGTGACCCTACCCAAGGAGGGTTTTACATATTTTTACACGTATCCCTTTACTTTGGGTGTGTTCTCTTTGAGCGGAGAGCTTGACTCTATGATTGCGGAGTTTTGCCTCCGCTACCAAGTGTGTTTGGCACAAGTAAGTCCTTCTATGTGGAGGACGGTTGCTTGCCTTCAGCGTTTGTGCAAGGAGACTGGAGTAGAGCTAACCTTAGCTCATATGATGAATCTCTATTCTCTCAAGATCTTTCGCGGGGGAATCATAAACCTCTGCAAGCGTGGCCACCATGCTCTATTGTCTAGCATGGATTATGACAATGACCGTGGGTGGATGGAATGGTTCGTTTTAGTTGCCACTAATGACATCTTTCCAGCAATGGCTTCATCCTTTCCGGCAGCTTGGAATCGCACTTGTAAGCTCTTTGTTTAATATTTCCTTTTACTAAATATTCTTATATAGCCGTATTGATCCTCTATCCTTCGCCTGTTTTAGCAACTCGATGGATCCCACCCGTTGTTGAAGGTTTGGACCGGTGGGTCCAGAAGATCTTGGACATTACGATGCCCGAAACTCGCTTGTGGAAAGAACTGGCCCTTAAATACGGGTGGAAGGCCAAAAATCATTGTAATTCAAAGTCACCTTGTTTTAATTTTTCCTGTGAAGAACTTGATTGATCCCTTCTAACTTGTCTATGACATTAGGTCTACCCGCGGGCTCTGTTGCTGTTCCCAAGGAGGATGTCTTGGCTGATCTTGCTGATGTAGTGAGGCTGCTTTAGGAGGAACTTACTCGAACAGGTGTCTCCGGGCCTACTTCAGGCACAAATGTTTCTTTACGGAGTCCCCGGCCGGAGGACAAATAACCAAAGAGAAGACGCTCCTCCGCGGCCGGGGAAAAGAATAAGAGGGCAAAGACCGATGCCCCCGAGTCATCTCCGGTAGAGATGGTAACTGGCCGTCCTTCCGGGCCGGTCATAGACATCGTAACGATCGACGATGATGAAGAAGCTAGTGGTGAGGGAGCTTCTTTACATATAAGACGACGATCCTCATCATTTCAACATGAGACTCGACCTATTAAGATAGTTACACCAATCGAGGATGATGCCTCGGCACTTTGGGGAGAGTTTAATTTGGTAGATAATGTCAACTCCCATTTTTGGGCCATAATTGTTGTGCTCGGTATTGCATGGCTGAGTACTGGGTCCCTTCCGTCTTTGGCTGGCGAGCATCCAATAACCAGCATTGCATTTGATGTAGCTGCTTCTCACTCTTCAACTCCATCAGCTTCATCTCCATCTTCACTAACACCAGCAACTGCTACATCACTTCTATCTTTATCCACTCTTCCACCAGCAACTGCTACATCATTTCCATCTTTATCCACTCTTCTGCCAGCAACTGCTACATCATCTCCACCGGCCGCACCTACCCACAAAGAAGGTGTTCCTCTTCCCCAGTCCCCAGTTCATGGGAATTTGGGGCAAAATTATACTGCCCCTTCTGAAGATCCACAAAAGAGGAGTAATATTACTCTTTTAGTCTCTACTAGATGCAACTTGCTATCCCAGCCGGTGGAGCTTGCTAATTATCTGAAGCCTTTGGCTTCAGAGAAAGATTGGGAAAAGATTCAGGCACTCTTGGGAGAGTATTTGTTGAACAACGCCATGCACAATGCCGCAGCAGTACGTTCCTTTCTTCCTTTATTACTTCTTCTATTTTTGGTATGAACATATCCTAAGTTTTACCCTTCTTGCTTTGTAGGCCAACTTTCTAGCTTCCGAGGTCCTTCAGAGGTTGATTCGTGAAAAGAAAGAGATTACCTCCGCATGGGATCAGCTTTTGGCAGAGCAGGAAGAAAATGTCACTCGCCTTTCGGAACTAGAAGCCAAAGCTGCTGAGGTTGTTGTATTGGAGGCTCGTTTGCAGCAAAGTGAGCAAGAAGTGGTAAACCTTAGCCAGGAAATTAGCCCGATGAGGGTTAGATTTGATGAGGCCAGGGCCAAATGGGCTGAAGTCCATAATGCCGTTCTTGCTGCAACCGAACGCGAGGCTGCCTCCGCTGAAAGAGTGACCAACTTAGAGGCAGCCTTGAACTCCAAAATTGAAGAGCTTGCTGTTGCGGGGGCGAAACATGCCCAGCTAGAAGAGAAGTATAGGAAAACTATCGAGCATAATAGGCTCTTTGGTTCAACTGTCCGTGACCTTGATGTTAGCCTCAAATCTGTTAGGTCTTCCCGGGAAACCTTTTTGCTGAGGTAACCCAACTCAAAGAAGAACTTAAGCGCCGAACGATTTCCCTCGTTGTTGAGAAAACTTACGCTATGTACAACATAAGGAGAAAAACCTTGGAAGAGGCCAAAGTTGGTGTTATTGATTTTGATGCCAAAATTGCTAAGGCCCGTGAGCATGAGTTACCTGCTAAAAGTGGACTCCCAGCTAGGTCTGATGCACCTGGTCCTTCTGATTCCGATTCTGAGTTCTCGGGAACTGAAGAATAATTGGAGGATAATAACGCTGAAAGCTAAACTGGTGAAAATGTTGAGCCATCGATGGATCCATCTACTTCTTCTGGGGACGGGGACACTTCTCTTCCTCCTGATTCCGGAGATACTGCAGTTTAGCTTTTCTTCTCTTTTTCCAATTCTTGTACTTGTGCCGTTTTGGCATGTTTTTGTA
This sequence comes from Nicotiana otophora, assembly GCA_000715115.1. NCBI lineage: Eukaryota > Viridiplantae > Streptophyta > Magnoliopsida > Solanales > Solanaceae > Nicotiana > Nicotiana otophora. The sequence goes on along the minus strand of AWOL01S0006789.1, from coordinate 39,417 downwards.
AATAAAAACATCTTTTGCTTAAGTATTGTTTGAGTTTTCCTTTCATTTGAATATCCATGCAAGACTTTAATCCTTGCATTTTCTTCCTTTTGCTTAAGAATATTTTGCAAGCTTTCATGTTTTGCATCTTATTATATGAAGTCTTGGGTGTATTCTCCCCGAAAGCATTTTTGGCTCTGGGCATCAACCCTTTTTTGAGGGTTTTGATAAGTATTTGCGCAAATTTACTTTTTGCATCCTTTCGTATACGGCTTCGGGTGTATCTTTCCCCGAAGACATTTGGACTTCGGGCATAAATTCTTCAGAAACCAACCCTTTAACGTGAGGGTTTTTATAAGAGAGGGCCCTCTTATGTTTATGGTTCTCTTGAAGAGGACGTCTCATGTTCATTACGGCACTAGTATTTAAAGTACTTGTTTAACTTTCAAATGACAAAGTTAATTCATCGTTCAGACAAGAAGCAAGATAAAAAGAAAAAGGATTTCATTTCATTTTATTCCTTCTATTTTCAAAAAGTACATAAGCATTTACTATGATGAAAAGAAATTGCCATTACTTGTGGCTAACTTGTAAAACTTATTTCTACGGGGCTGGCCGCGGGGTCCTCGGTCCCTATGATGCAATTATGTTTTCGGTTTTTCATTTCTCGATCGACGTAGAAGTTATTATTGCCGTATCCTCATATCATTCACCCACCCAATGTTCGAATGCAAAGAGTGCAAATTGGAATACTGGAAGTCTTGTATCTTAGAAGATTCCACTAATGAATTGCTAGATAATTCTTAACTTGGTAACAAACTTTACTTCCCCTCAGGAATTTATGCTATCGAGCGAAGGACTATCTCACAACCCCCTAGTGGTTTGTGCCCGTGAATGGTCGGGTAACCTTTGCTCAATAGCAAACTTATCTTCCCGGTGGGAATTTTCTATAGAGCAAAATATTATCTAACTGTCCCCGAGTGGATCTTTACTTGTATGCCTTGTTATTAAAGGTCTTATTACTGTTGTCTTCGTAGTATGCTTTCTGTTGCTTCCTCGTTAAAAACCTTGCCAGAAAAACCTAATTGGGACAAAAGCTGAACGAAGGGAAAAAAAGTGCATCATATACATTCTGATCAGATAATGTTCATCAGCAATAATATCTTTTGAGGTGCGCCACATTCCAATTGCTGGGCAACTTTTCTCCATTTTAGTTTTCCAACTCGTATGAACCTTTTCATGTGATAGCTGAAACACGGTAGGGGCCTTCCCACGTTGGACCTAGCTTCCCTGCGTTGGGCTCCCGGGTGTTTTGAGTTACTTTCCTTAGGACCAATCTCCTACTTTGAAATAACGAAGGTTGTCTCTTCGATTATAATACCACTCCATTCTCTGCTTTTGAGCGACCATTCTTACATGCACCAAGCCCTTCCATTCATCGAGCAGCTCTAAGTTGACTAACATTGTTTCGTTGTTCGATTCTTCATCTGCCTGGAAATATCTCAAGGTAGGTTCCCCTACTTCCACCGGGATTAAAGCTTCTGCACCATACACGAGGGAAAAAGGGGTTTCCCCTTTGCTCGACTTGGCCGTTGTTCGGTATGCCCATAAAACTCACAGGTAATTTCTCGGGCCAATTACCCTTAGCCGCTTCCTACCTTTTTTTGAGATTTTGAATAATCACTTTGTTTGTTGACTCCGCTTGACCGTTTGCGCTCGAACGATAGGGTGAAGATGTGATCCTCTTTATTTTTAAATCTTCGAGGAACTTTGTAACTTTTGCACCGATAAACTGTGGCCCATTGTCGCATGCTATCTCTTTTGGTATTTCGAACCTGAAAATTATATTTTCCCACAAGAAATCCACCACTTCGCATTCTCCAATCTTCTGATAAGGACATGGTTCCACCCACTTATAAAAATAGTCAGTCAAAATTAAAAGAAATCTTACCTTTCCAGGAGCCAGTGGTAGTGGTTCGACGATGTCCATCCCTCATTTCATGAACGGCCACGGGAACAAAACCGAATGTAAGGGTTCTGCCATTTGATGCACCAGTGGTGCGTAGTGTTGGCACTTATCACATTTTTTGTACGAAGTCTTTGGCGTCTTGTTCCATACAGGGCCAATAATATCCTGCCCTTACCAACATCAGCACTAAGGAATCTGCGCCCGAGTAGTTGGCGCATATCCCTTCGTGAATTTCTCTCATGACATAGTTAGCTTAGGATGCCCCTAATAATCGGGCCACCGGTCCTTGAAAAGGTTTTCTATATAATTGGCCTCTTTTGAAGCTATATCGTGCTGCTTTGGTGCGCACGCTCAGGATGCTTTGGGATCTTTGGGTAGCTTTCCGTGTTCGAGATAATCGATGATTTCATTTCTCCAATCCCAGACCAAATTAGTCGAATTTACCTTATAGTAATCATCTTTATCTAGGACTGAGTTCATCAATTGTACTACCGTACCTGACTCCGATCCCTTTATTTCCGTCGATGATCCTAGGTTTTCCCATGCGTCTGCTTCTGCATTATCCTCCCTTGGGATATGAGTAATTGACCACTCCCGGAATTGCACCAACAGAGCTTGAACCTTTATCACATATTATTGTATGCGCTCCTCTTTGGTCTCGGAGATCTTGTAGACCTGATTTACTACCAGATATGAGTCGCAATTGATTTTGATGGCCTCAGAGTCAACTCCCCAAGCCAATTCGATCCATGCAATTAAGGCTTCATACTCTGCTTCATTGTTAGTTAAAGGGACCGTTCTGGTGGCTTGCCTTAGGGTTTCCCCCGAAGGTGTGATTAAGACTATACCGAGCCCGGACCCTTTTACGTTGGAAGCTCTGCTCGTAAATAAGGTCTAAACCCCTGATGTCGATTTCAAAACCATTACTGCCTCCTTGGTTTCTAGAGGCAATAATCTCGGACTGAAATCGGCCACGAAGTCATCCAAGACTTGCGACTTAATTGCAGTCATTGGTTTATATGCTATGTCGAATTCACTCATTCCAATGACCCATTTGGCCAATCTACCCGAGATCTCAGGTTTATGGAGGATGTTCCACAAAGGGAAAGTTGTCAGCACGACTATCGGGTGGTATTGGTAGTAGGGCCTCATCTTTCGAGCGGTGACTACGAGAGCTAAGGCCAGTTTCTCCAAATGTGGGTAGCGAGTTTCTGCTTCCGTTAAAATTTTACAAACATAATAAATGGGAGATTGCATACCTTCGTCCTCTCAGACTAAAACCGCACTTACTGCAACTTCCAAGACCGCGAGGTAAACTACCAATATTTCACCTTCTTTTGGTTTTGAAAGCAATGGAGGGCTTGACAAGTACTTCTTTAAATCCCTCAAAGCCTGCTGGCACTCCGGGTTCCATTCAAAATTATTTTTCTTTTTGAGCAGTGCGAAGAAACGATGACACTTTTTTGATGACCGGGAAATGAACCTGCTCAAAGCTGCCAATCACCTCGTAAGCTTTTGCACTTCTTTCACGTTTGATAGTTGGTTCGGGATGTCTTTTATGGAATTGATCTTATCAGGGTTTACCTCAATTCCCCTTTGCGATACCAGAAATCCCAGAAACTTACCAGAGCTGACCCCGAACGTGCATTGCTCGGGATTAAGTTTCATATTATGCTTCCTTAGGATGTCGAAATTTTCTTGAAGATACTTAATATGATCACCTGCATTTAAAGACTTAACGAGCATATCATCTATATAAACTTCCATAGTTTTTCCTATTTGATTTTAGTCGTTGATAAGTGGCTCTGTCATTTTTCAACCTGAATGGAATCACATTGTAGCAATATGTACCAAAATGTGTTATAAACGAAATCTTTTCCTGATCCTCCGGGTTTATCTTAATTTGGTTGTACCTGGAATAAGCATCGAGGAAACTCATTAACTCGTGCCCGACCGTGGCATCAATTATTTGATCGATGTTTGGCAGTGGGAACGAGTCTTTCGGGCACGCCATATTAAGATCTTTATAATCTACACACATGCGAAACTTATTGTTCTTCTTAGGAACTACTACTACATTGCCTAGCCAGTCTGGATATCTTACCTCTTAGATCGAACCGATATTAAGTAAGCGGGTTTGACGAATTTATTCTTGGCTTCCACAATCGGGCATTTCTTTTGTCTTACCGGAGGTACGTTGGGATCCAAGCTTAACTTGTGTACGGACACCTCTGTCGGGATGCCTGTCACATCCTCATGTGACCATGTAAAACAATCGGCGTTAGATTTAAGGAATTTAATAAAGTCAGACCTGAGTTCTGGGTGTAGTTTCCTTTCTAGGAATTCTTTGAACAATGCCACTTGCTCCAGCTCTTTCGCTGTGGACTTCGTTGCATCCGTCTTTTCTGGAACTTAGAAATATCTCGGCACCTGATAATATTCCGATGCCTCTGCCCCCAAGCTAACTTCATCTAGTTTGGGAGTAGGTGCCGGTTCCTATAATTGCTATGCCACATGTTCCTTTCCTTTGCTACTGGAGACCGAAATTGCTCCCTTGCCGTCGGTTGATCACCCCTTATCTGCTTAATTCCTTTGGGCGTTGGAAACTTCAGCAATTGATGATATGTTGATGGTACAACTTTCCTATCGTGCAACCATGGCCTTCCCAGAATGATGTTGTATCCCATATCACCATCTAGGACTTCGAAAAGAGTTGTTTTCATTACTTCTTTGGCGTTCGTGAATAATATAATTTCTCCCTGGGTTGTCATGCTAGCGAGGTTGAATCCGGCGAGGAGCTTTGTGGACGGAATAATGCTTCCGGTGAGTTTAGCTTGCTCCAATACCCTCCATTGTATGATATTAGCCGAACTTCCTGGATCCATTAGAACACGTTTAATCTTAAAATCTAGAACATTTAAAGAAATTACTAGTGCGTCATTGTGTGGTAGCAACATTCCATCTGCGTCCTCCTCCGTAAAAGTGATATCGTCTTCCCAAAGCCTTTTTCTATGAGTTATTAATACTTTCATCTTCTTTGCCGCTGAAAAGGTGACCTCGTTAATCTCATTCCCTCTGAAGATCATGTTGATTGTTTGGTGTGGGGGATCTTCTCCTGTGTTCGAGGGTTCTACGTTGTCCCGGTTATGACCATAATTGTTCTTAGCTTGGTCACTTAAGATTTCTCTGAGGGGACTATTCTTCAATAATGTTGCCACTTATTCCCGGAGGTGTCTGCAGTACCCTATTCGGTAGCCATTCGTCCCGTGGTATTCACACCACAAGTTGGGATCCCTCTTGCTGGGATCAGATCTCATCGGTTTCAGGAACCGTGGTTCTTTGATGTTTCTCATGGCCAACACCAATTCCACTATACTGACGTTGAAGTTGTATTCTAATAACTTGGGGTAAGAAGGATCCCGTGACCCTGAGGCTTCTTTATCCTACAGTGATTGATTGTTCCGACCGCGATCAGTCCTCCTGTCAACAACGAACCTGTCCGTTGTCCGAAAACCTCTGTTACGGCCTTCGGTCCGTTCGTAGGGGAAAAACTAACCTCTCGAAGTTCGTCTGTCTGTGTCATAATCATCCTTTGATTTTCCCTATTCTTTTCTCGTCCTTTGGTCGACGATGGAAAACCAACCTGATCATTTTTATCCTTATTTTTGATTCGTACCGGTTATGGACATCCGCCTAGGTCGTTGCTTGAAACTCGAGCAGGTTTTCCTTCAATTTTTGTAAAGTTTCTGAACTCCTCGGATTCAATCCCTTAGTGAATGCTTGAGCCGCCCATTCATCCGGGACAGCCTGGAGAAACATTCTCTCCTTTTGGAATCGGGTAACGAACTCTCGTAGCAGCTCAGACTCTCCTTGCGCAATCCTAAATATGTCGGCCTTTCGGGCATGTACTTTTCTGGCCCCGACATGAGCCTTAGTGAAAGAGTCCACGAGCATTTCAAAGGAGTCTATGGAATGCTCTGGTAACCGCGAATACCACGTCAAGGCTCCCATTGTGAGGGTTTCTCCAAATTTCTTTAGCAACACAGATTCAATTTCATGAGGAGCTAAATCATTTTCCTTCACCGCCATTGTGTAGGTGGTAATATTCTCCTGAGGGTCTGAAGTTCTGTCATACTTTGGCACTCCAGGCAAATTTGAACCGCTTCGGGATTAACTCTAGTGTCGCACTTGGTTTGTATGGCAACTGAGTATACTTTTTTGAGTCCGGACCTTTCAGCATTGGTGGCGCGCCCAGGATCTTGTCCATGCGGGCGTTCACTTCCCTCATAAACCGTTAAAGTTCATTCTTGAAAGGATCATTCTCATTATTGAGCCCGGATCCTCTCCTCCCCGCCCCATCGGAGCCAATTTAACCCCTGGGAGTGTTGTTATCGACCCTCTGCGTTGTTTGATTCGCGGGAGCCCCGAGAGGAATCGAATATCGTGTGTTTGCATTATTCGAGGCTCCTTATAGCACCTTCTTCAACTCCGTCATAACCTTATCCTGTCGTGTGAGGTATCCTAGAATGATCGCATGTTGCTATTGCAACACCCTTACCGCATCAATGACATGTTCCTCATCAGCATTATCGGGAGTTTTCTCCCAAACATGATGAGGTTATTAACTGTCATGCACCAGTGTGGTGCCATTCCCCTCATTATGGGTGTCACTGATTGAGTCCTCGAAATGAGGCCGATCCCCTCGAATCTCGGGGTTGTGCATGTTGTTAACAGTGTAATCTACCATTTCTTATGATTTTATTTTTCTAATATAAAATAATCAAAACATGTTAGTAGAAAAGGCAAGGATCAATTTAATTGCACAACTGTCTAGGCCCTATGGTGGGTACCAAACTGTTTACCCGTAAAACGGTATAGTTAAATTTATACATGGTTTTTAGACAAGTGAATTAATTTGATCCTGAAGTAATAAAATAATCGAAAAATTATGCAATACTTAGCCTTAGGATGTAGACGAAACAACTGATGTAACAGTTCCGGGAACAGGGTTTCCGGGCACAACAAAAATGAAATCAAAAGGCAAGAAGATAAGATTATATTAAGCTTTGTATAGAATGTAACGTAAGTTTGCCAGAAAATTCGTGTCACCTTGCAACAATAACTGAGCTCACGATTTATAGCTATGTCTAGGGAAGGAGGTCTTAGGATCGTGCCCTTCTTTAATGTCAATTATGAGGGTCATTAATGAAGATATAATGCTGAACATAAATGCCAAATTTCCTGTAACGGGTAATCGCTCTTAATGCCAAGAAATATTCTTTATTAAATACTACCGGACGAATAGCATTTATCACATCTCTATGAGTGATATTCTTTCTGGTGACAAACGAAATAGTTGCCTTCGATCTTTGGCCATCCCCTCGTCTTGGGTTCTAGGTGTCCTTTTTTTGGACGGCCACATGTCATGACATATTTTAACCTATACACTTCTCCTTAAAAGTAATTCACGAACGCTGTTATGCGGCATCGGCGATTCAGCCGTAATAAATTATTTGTTTTCTTACGAAAAATCTCAAAGTATTACTCCCTGCGTTTCAAATTAGATAAGATAGTTTGACTTGGCACAAAGCTTAAGAAAACAAGAAGAAGTTTGAAACATGTGGTCCTAAAAGATTAAGGGGAAAAAGCTTTGTGAGGTTATGACATTTGTATGGCTATAAAAGCTTCTTATTGAGGGTAAAGTGTGTAAAATGAAAAGTTTAAAGTTGAATTGTTTCCAAATATAGAAATGTATCATTATGTTTGGAACAGACTAATAAGGAAAATGTGTCATTTAAATTGAAACAGAGGGAGTAGTAGTTTATATAACCTGAAAGCAGTTTGACAACAACAATTTTATAAGCCTTATCACAATCATGGGTTATAAACTCCGATCTACAGCCGCCACAAAATTTCACATCTTGTTGGTTCCCCAAGTACATGTAATACGTGGCCGTCAAATAATAAAGTGACTCGAAAATTGGATGTCCAACCCACAAAAACTTAGAGTATTTGTTAACTAAGCAAACCAAAATCAATTTACTGTTCAAGGCAATCAAGAATATTATTTTTTCTATTAATTTACTGTTGCAAAAAATTAAACAAGTAAACAACTACGTTAACAAGAACGCTAGAGCTTGTTGTTAGATTTTACTCATAGGAGATGAAGATTCCAAGGTTGTGGTCGGTTTATTAATTCTATTAAGTTCGAAATTGCACATGTTAATCCGAATTATCTAATGTTTCTAGTTGACCGGATCGTTTATATATATA
>AWOL01S0006789.1:18748-29234 GCA_000715115.1 Nicotiana otophora | reverse complement strand
TATATATATATATATATATATATATATAGTATGTTTCCACAATTATTATCCATCTATCCATAGTATATCAAACCTATATTCCTATGTTATTGAATCTATCTTGAACAAAGAAAATACGGCATTCAACTAAGCAAGGCCATTAGTTATATTCCTATACTAACCGTGAAATTTTTCTCCAAGCCACGGGTTTAGGAACAAGCTTTCTTTAATTCTACTATAATTTAAACATGTCTTTTTCAAGCATAACTTAGATAGTAGGGTGAATCGATAGCTACAACAATTCACATGTTAAAACTAGAATTAAAGAAACAACCACGAGATGATAATTTGAATTAACAAAAATATAATTAATAAATGTCAATATTCATGTCAACCACAACCCTAGAAACTAGAGTACTTAGCCACTCATGTTTGTATTAACAATTATCCAAGTATTATGCATAAATAAACTACAACGAAAGAATGAAGGGATGAAGAACTCAATAATTTTCTCCTATAAAGTTGTTCCACACGGTTCTTTTTCCTCCAAATATTGTCGAAACCTTCACTAATTATGTTTAGAAAGTATTTATAGGATAGGGTCGGAGTCTCCAAGTCCAAAATTAAGTAGGAAATATTGCAAGCTGGGGTACTAGACGCTTGACCTTGCGGGACCAGGTCTAGGGCCGAACGACCCGATCGGTCGTTTTGCTTTCTAGATCCCCTTTCCCCTATTTAAGACTTTATGTATATTTTTTACTGTTTAATACTTGCGAGGATGATTGCTTTGGTTTAGGAAGGGTTCGGGTTGAATTTAGAACACTTAATTTCATAATAGTGGTCTAGGTGACCAAGTTTAACTTGAGTCAACACTTTGAGTAAACGACCTCAGAATCGGGATTTGAAGGTTCCAATGGGTTCATATGACGATTTTAGAGTTGGACGTGTGTTCGAATCGAGTGTGGGGGGACCGTGTCACAACCCAGAAACTAACGCGTTGTGATGGAAGCTAACCCTACCCGCTAGGTAAGCCAAATAATAATAAAATATAATATAATGATGTTGATAAGAGTCAAAAATGAAATAACTAAATTTTTATACAACTTCCCAAGGACTAGTAGTACAAGTCGTGAGCCATTAAGACTTAGATTTATAAAACTAAAATGAAATCAAACAACATATGTTTGAAATGTACATGAACAGAATTCGAATCTAAAGCTACCAAGGACAAGTGATAGCCATAACTGGAACGCATGTACATCGTAAACGTCAGCCCTCGCCATGCACAACAACATCAACACCAAGATCTACACGCAAGGACTAGAAGTATAGTATTAGTGCAACCGACCCATGTACTCAATGAGTATCCTAACTAACCTCGGCGAGGTACAAAAAGCAAGAACTATAAATGATACTCACCAACGCCTGTACAGTTTATAATTTCAACAAGTATAGAATGGATATATGATCAAACTAGGAACATCTCAGGTATAACTGCTTTGATGCTCAAAATTCTTTGTTTTTAAAGTGTTTTACTCAGTCAACAATCCATCATATAAGGAAGATATGCATGTACAACAGACAACAATCAAGGAAATTGCAAATAAGGGTGAAATGCAATAACAAAATAATAGTTCGTTGCAGCGTGCAACCCGATCCAATAACATTAACCAACTCTCCCAGAGCTCACATCAACCAGAAACCCGTCAGTTTCTCACAATCCGAATGTACACTATCGATAGAGAAACATGCGAGGGTGACCCTAGGGAGATGGCTCCGTATCCACACGCAAGCACGGCCAATTCAACGTGCTACCAGCCCAGCATGGTCACAAGCTTAATAACATAAACCGCCCGGCATGGTCACAGGCTCAATATCAATCGCAAGGACAACTCATGTGTTGCATGCACAACTTACGTGCCATAATATCAGTATTTGGATCCGCATGGACAACTTACATGCTGCACGAGCACCTCAGGTGCCGATACTCACAATCTGCCCGACATCGTCACAGGCATAACAATTCAATCTCCCTGGCATGGTCACATGCATAACAAACAAAATCCGCCTGGGGTGGTCACGTGCATAACAACACAATCCGCCCGGCGTGATCACAGGCATCCAGTCCAATCATATCTCATTGGAGAAAATAACAAGAATACATCTATGTGATGAATGAATAACAACTCTCATGCTCCTGGACTGATATAAGTGAAATGCTAAAGTGTAGGCATGTGCAAATTGTGCTATCATAGCTCAAATCAGTAATTTCATCACAAAATAACATTTATCAAGTTCATTCAGGGATTAAACCTCTATGTAGCCTCAAACATGGCTCAAGTAGATCATATAATGTTACAAATATGAGAAATATCATAGCTTAAAGCTTAACAGTCAATCCTAGGCTTATCATAGCCTATGCACAACCCGAGCATGGATAAATACCCCCGGTGTTAGCACATGGGCTCAAACCCCATACGTGTGCGCACCTATAGCATGTAGCCATTACAAATAATTAAGGCAACTAGTGCCTCAACAAAGTTTAGATACGATACTTACCTCAAACAGGCCAAAATAAATACCGAGCAAGCCAAACAATGCTTTAGAAATGCCATCCCGCGCGTTTTGATTTTCGAACGGCTCAAAACTAGCCAAATGCAAATTAAGAACATCAAATAATGCCAAATGATAAAAACCCAGTCGATAAAGGTTGAATCTTTAATCAAAAGCCTAATGTCAACAAAAAAGTCAAACCCAGGCTCGCACTTCTGAATCCGACAAAACTCAAAATATTCGACAACATATTCAATCATGAGTCCAACCATACTAGTTTCACTTAAATCCGACTCCGAATCGATGTTCAAAACTCAAAAATTCACTTTATGAAAGTTTTGACCCCCCCCCCCCAATATCTCATTTGAAATCATTAATCAAATGCCAAAAACAAAGATAGATTCAGGAAATATAATCAAAATTGAGTATAGAACACTTACCCCAATCCACGTGGTGAAAATCTCCTCTAAAATTGCCCAAATCCGAGCTCCCCAATTCAAAATATGACAAAATGAACAAACCCTCGATAGTATATGCTTTTGCCTAGACATTTCGCAAATGCGAACAAATAGTCGCACCTGCGACCTCCCTTCTGCGGTAAAAAACTCGCACCTACGAGAAAGCCTCAACCCAGCAGTTGTCGCTTTTGCGACACCAATACATACTTCTGCGATTGCGATTATGCGCTAAAGTTGCCGCACATGTGGCCCTGCAGATGCGTCTACACTCCCCATCTACGACCATCTAGCCCACCGTCCATTTTCGCTTCTGCGATCACAATGTCCACATCTGCGGACGTGCTTTAGCGCCTAAACATCTGCACATGCGGGACTTTTCTCCCGGGCCATATCTTCCGCTTCCGTGACTCTTTTGCCGATTTTGTGGCTCCGCACTTGTGCCCATAGCTCTGCAGGTGCGGTCACACCAGAATCCCTGCCAAACAAACATAGCCAAAATGATCCAAAATGATCTGAACCTCGTCCAAACTCATCTGAGCCCCTCGGGACTCCGTCTGAATATTTCAACAAGTCCCAACACATAACACGGACCTACTCGAGGCCTCAAATTACACATAAAAACATCAAAACGATGAATCGCACCTCAAATCAAACTTAATAAACTTTTGAACTTTCAACTTCCAAAATTCGTGCTGAACCATATCAAATCAATCCGGAATGACCTCAAATTTTGCACACAAGTTCCAAATGACATATCAACCTATTCCAACTTCCGGAACAAAAATTCCAACCCGATAATATTAAAGTCAACTCCCAGTCAAACTTATGAACATTCCAAACCTTCAAATTTTTAACTTTCGCCAAATAGTGCCAAAAACTTCTAAAAACACCCAAATGCAAATCTGAGCATACGTCCAAGTCCAAAATCGCCATCCGGATGTAACAGAACTATCAAAACTCCATTCTGGGGTCAAATACACAAAAGTCAAACGTTGTCAACTCTTTCAACTTAAAGATTCAAACATGAAATTTATTTTTCCAAACTAATTTTGAATCACCCGAAAACCAAAACCGATGATACACACAATTCATAATATATCATATGGAGCTAATCATGCCCTCAAACCATTGAGCGAAGTGCAAATTCTCAAAACGACCGGTCGGGTCATTACATTCTCCCCCACTTAAACATACGTTTATCCTCGAACGTGCCAAGAGTCATTCCAAAGCCATCAAATCCCCATGTAACTCACCTTGCACATATCCGGGGGTGATCCCAGGTCACCCCAATCCATGTAAGCTTGACAACACAACATAACAAAAGATTATTATTTCAACCTTAGTCCGTAAACTTTAGAACCTAATTTCCAACATCTGGAATCCATTACCATACCCGAATCTTGCGTCTACACCCTGTATAAGTCTAAACAAGCTGTATCAAGCCATAACTATAACTCTATATGAAATCACATGATATACCACATAACTTGCATACTTGTAGCAATAGTTTCCAATCACCGTAGCTGCTTGAAAACAAACCCGTACTTGTAATGAACCTCATATCAAATAAAACTTCGTTCAAACCTTCGTACACTGCCAATGATGAAAGAAACACGCAAAAACTCATAACCACTCATCAATTCAACAAGTCATGGAGCTCTCTCTCGTCCGACAAGAACCAAAGCCAAATTCTAAGCCAACTTCTAAAATTATTCTTCCTTATATACCGTAATCAAATCTGATAGTACCCATTCTATGTCCAATGACCTCATCTCATCAAGCACAACCATTCTATTGACATGCCACGCCAATACAACCTAAAGCCATAAACCGTACAATCTATGTACCAATAAGAAACTATCCAAGTGTACTCAAATATGGAAAATGGCTCAAATGAGAGAACTATCACGCAAGCTCAACAAGTAGAACCAAGACACACGAATCTAATCATAAAGGATCATATTCCAACATAACCTCACTGCAATATGTGACCCCACCCAAACACCGGTCCATATGAAATACCTCAAGCCACAATGCTCAATATCAACAACTACATGCAATTCGACATCAAGTACACAAAGTGCATGGCCATAACCATGGAGAAGCGAATGAGACTATATACCACAGCCTGAAAAGACCATAACCAAGGCGCAATCAACCATTCAACACCCCAATAACCATCTCGCTCGAATTTCGCTACAAGGCCCATACAGAACAACATTGTGTGTGCATATAACCAACAAATCACAACCCCTCGTAGCATAGAAGAGTAACATATAGAATATATCAGAACACTAACAAGCTCAATTCTAACCGAATGACACACACCTCAACACTAACAGTTGTGAGTTAACAAATCCGACCCAGTGTAAAATACACATCCTCATTGGGCCTACTAATGGGCCCTTAAATCAACTCCGGTCATTCCGAAATGGAAAAATAGCCCTCCAAAAGTCCACAATGACCTAACCATAACATGTACCACCATCTAGCTATCTTTGGTCACATCTTCATAGTCCACAACCTCGAAACAATCTACTTCGGAGAACTCCAGTCTCTGAATCCACAAAATACATAAATAACCATAGTTGATCCCAACTCTACCACTCGAATGACTAACACATCTCTCATACACGATCATCGCATGAGGAATACCTCTATAATTCTTCCACGCCACATAGAGAAAATCTGAATATCAGTAGTTGATCAACCAGGTGAGTACCGTAATACCAATGAAGCATCTGTAAGGCAAAACTTAGTGCGCCTTCTGAAATGTGCACCCTTCTCAGGCAATACCAAGTAGTAATAACATTCATCTAATCATATGAAACGTCCATATTATCAAAAATTTATTACCTTCCATCCAAATCTGAACCGCCACCTTGTACATGCAAATCTCAATCCCACAGGACGCACCGCATCTATCATGCCGTCATGTGAAAAGCACGAGAATCTCATTATCAACTTTGAGTCACAAGTAGAATACATACTCAATTAGCCATGAACCTTTTACTTGATCCCATCTAGGAGGAAATCACAACACGCAACATGCTCCTCACGCCAGTAGGAAATATTCATCTTAAACCGTGGTAGAAACTATCGAGAACTCTACGAAATCCATTTGCACATAACCAAGCCATCAGATCTAAATTCCTCGAACAAAACCAAGTAGGTCGCCAAGCCCAAGAGTACAGGAAACACATGTAGAGACTCACCACATTAGAATAAACAAAAGAACCGATTATACGCATTACCATGCTGACCCAATCTACCACCAAGTCGTCCTATTTCTCCGAGTTCCTTCCAAATTGCCTTCAAGTTAATACTTGTCCTCGCCAGAACACCATGATCCTTACCCAAAGCTCACCACAAGAGATCCTAACATAAAACCACATTGTTCTAAAGCCCATAAGCCATTGTATTCCCTCTTAAGCACCCCAAAAGTACCACAACCGAGACACACACTCTGAGGAGACCTTCTATGAATTTAAAGTTGTCCCTTTTACCTTTCAGATGCTGAAATGTATAATCCATAGTGATACAGTAACACCGTAAGTCCCGGCACCATCCAATGTAAATCTTAGATCATAGCCATATACAAATTCAGAAAAATTCTCAATTGCCACATATAAATCTTGAATCCATTAGAACCTTCTTGAGAGTCATCCACTCCGCTCAAATCTCAATTGCACTGCCCAAAAGGGCCGAATGACCTGTGCCCCATTAGCATAATAACACCTAAAGAAGTTATCCACACCCTAAGCAACATAGTTAATAGTTTTTCTTGGTACTATACATCCATCATGAATAGCAACCCTAGACCATTTCCAAGACTTCCATATATCCATGAGGTGTAATACATCATGCATCCAGAAATTCCTTACTCAAGTCATCCTCAAAACCAACCACTACAAGTCATAACCGATCCACAAGTATGCCTCAAACCGAAACCAATACGACACATAACAATGCAATCAAATCACCGATGGTAGACTCCCCCACTTGGCTCAAAACCATAGAATAAAACATCCGATAACACACAAGACCCATACTCTATTACTGCCAAAATCCGGCAATACGATTCAACTAAATCCCTCACAAGCTCCTGCAACACAACCCATAAAATGCCTCAAATCATCTGCTAAGCTCGCATTCATCCTCGTGACAGTTAGGTCAACTTTTACAACCGATCCAAACTCAAATTGCAACATATATAACCCACTGGTAGAAAGAAACTCTCCATACAATAACATAAGGATCACATATCCGTAGATTACCTTTTAGGTGATAACCCACCTACTTAGCCTCAAATTGTTATCTCTTTATACCCTTTCACAGCCACAATTACTATGCCATCACTTAATCTTCCTGAGTCTGAACTCATCCACAAGACATGCGAATCTACTTTGTTCCACAAATAAATGACATGAAAGTTCCCTTAACATGATCATGACTCGATATTGTATAACACAACCACATAAATCGAGCATTTAGTAGTCCTTTCCATATCTGAAGCAAACTCTTCTCGCAACATCCAAACCATCTGAATGCATAATGTAATCACTTCATACTCATCACATAGCCATTCAACCACTCACCGAGCCATAAATTCCACCCATAGGTACACTACCGGACATATAAGTTCAAAAGCACATGCTCACACAACTGAATCTACCGATCCTAAGTTGTGGTCTAAACCTGGCCTCAAGACTGGCCCATCACCAAGACACAGAAAATGCATCTCGCACCGCATCCATAGAATCGTAGGTCGTCGATGCACAACTAGTATGGAACGCTCATATACGCGTACAAGTGAGTGGAAGATATTCGAAGAGATATGCTTTAAGATGAATCAATGCCGCACAATAAGGGAAGAAAGATGAGAAGTTTATCCTAAATGTCCTATAGCCTCTCGAAGATAGGTATGTGCGTCATCATACGGATCCGCAAGACTCTACTAGACATTTGCTCATGACTCATAAAACTTATGAACCTAGAGCTCTGATACAAACTTATCACGACCCAAAAACCAACCCATTGTGATGGAACCTAATCCAACCCGCTAGCTAAGCCAAATAACAATAAAACATAATATAATGATGATGATAAGAGTCAAAAATGAAATAACTGAATTTTTATACAACTCCCCAAGGACTAGTAGTACAAGTCATGAGCCACTAAGACTTAGATTTACAAAACTGAAATGAAATAAATACAACATATATTTGAAATGAACAGGAACAAAATTTGAATCTAAAGCTACCAAAGACAAGTGATAGCCATAACTGGAATGCAGGTACATCTTCAATGGCAACCCTCGCCAAGAACAACAACATCAACATCAAGATCTACGCGCAAGGTGCAGAAGTGTAGTATGAGTACAACCGAACCCATATACTCAATGAGTATCCTAACTAACCTCCGCGAGGTACAAGAAGCAAGAACTAAAAATGATACTCACCAATGCTCTACAGTTCATAATTTCAACAAGTATAGAACATATATATGATCAAATCAGGAAAATCTCAGGTATAACTGCTTTGGTGCTCAAAAGTCTTTATTTTAAAAGTGTTTTACTCAGTTAACAATCCAGCATATAAGGAAGATATGCAAGTACAACATGCAACAGTCAAGGAAATTTCAAATAAGGGGGAAATGCAATAACCAAATAACAGTCCATTACGGTGCGCAACCCGATCCAATAACAACAACCGGCTCTCCTAGAGCTCACATCAACCAAACACTTGTCGATTACTCACAATCGGCATGTACACTATCACGAGAGAAACATGAGAGGATTACCCTAGGAGGATGGATTCGTATCCACATACAAGCACGACCAATTCAACGTGCTACTAGCCCGGCGTGGTCACATGCTTAATATCATAAATCACCCGGCGCGGTCACATGATCAATATCAACCACATGGACAACTCACGTTCCATAATATCAGTATCTAGATCCGTATAAATAACTGACGTACTGCACGGACAACTGACGTGCTGATACTCACAATCCGCCCGGCGTGCTCACAGGCATAACACAATCCGCCCGGCATGGTCATATGCATAACAACACAATCCACCCAACGTGATCACAAGCGTCCAATCCAATCATATCACACAAGAGCAAATAAACAAGAATACATATATATGATGAATGAATAACAAATCTCATTCTCCTAGACTATTATAAATGACATGCTATAGTGTAGGCATGTACAAAGTGTGCTATCATAGCTTAAATCGACAACTTTATCATAGAATAGCATTTATCAAGTTCATTCAGGGATTAAACCTCTATGTAGCCTCAAACATGGCTCAAGTAGTTCTCACAATGTTACAAATATGAGAAATATCATAGTTTAAAGCTTAACAGTTAGTTTTAGGCTTATCATAGACTAAGCACAACCCGGGCATGGATAAATACCCCCGGTGTTAGCACATAGGCTCAAACCCCACGCGTGTGCGCACCTATAGCACATAGCCATCACAAATAATTCAGACAACTAGTGCCTCAACCAAGTTTAAATAAGATACTTAGCTCAAACAAGCCAAATCAAATACCGAGCACGCCAAACAATACTCTAGAAATGCCATCCCGTGCCTACCGACTTCCTAACGGTTCGAAACTAGCCAAAAGCAACTCAAGAACAGCAAATAATGCCAAAGGATACAAACCCAATCGATAAAGGTTGAATCACTAATCAAAAGCCCAAAGTCAACAAAAAGTCAAACCCGAGCTTGCACCTTGGAACCCAACAAAACTCACAAAATCTGACAACCCATTCAATCACGAGTCCAACCATACTAGTTTCACTCAAATCCAACTCCGAATCGATGTTCAAAACTCAAACATTCACTTTATGAAAGTTTAGACAAAAAATCCCAAATTTCACTTTGAAATCACCAATCAATACGCGAACGCATTAGTTGGAGACTTCTTTTTCGCGTTCGCATTAGTTGTGTCGCAATCGTGTAGTGTATATATATGTGATAATCGTGTTCGCATGAGAATTTTTCGCATGAGAATGTTTGCAAACGCGTAAAGTAATTTTGGAGGCAGCTGAGTTTGTTCTTCGCAATCACTAAGGATGTCCCGCTATCGTGAAGGGGTATGTCTGTCAGTGAATTATAAGAACTCTATTTCGAAGGTTTCATATATTTAAGCATATTTTGAGCCACTAAGCTCGGATTGAGGCGACTGTCGAGGTGATCTTCACCACCTGGATTGGGGTAAGTGTTCTCTACTCGGTTTTGATTATATTTTATGAATCCGTCTTCGTTTCCGGCATTTGATTGATGATTTCAAAGTGAAATTTGGATTTTTTGTCTAAACTTTCATAAAGTGAATTTTCGAGCTTTGAAAATTAATTTGTAGTCGGATTTGAGTGAAGTTAGTATTTTTGGACGTGTAATTGAATGGGTTATCAGATTTGTGAGTTTTGTCGGGTTCCGAGGTGCGGGCCCGAGTTTGACTTTTTGGTTGACTTTGAG
>AWOL01S0006789.1:0-17015 GCA_000715115.1 Nicotiana otophora | reverse complement strand
CCCAAATTTCTCCTTTGAAATCATTAATCAAATGCCAAAAACTAAGATTGATTCACAAAACGTAATCAAAACCGAGTATAGAACACTTACCCTAATCCACGTGGTGAAAATCGCCCAAATCCGAGCTCCCCAACTCAAAATATGACAAAATGAACAAACCCTCGATATTATATGCTTCTGCCCAGACATTTTGCCAATACGAACAAATAGTTGCACCTACGACCTCCGCTTCTGCGGTAAACGACTCGCACCTGCGAGAAAGCCTCAACCTAGCAGTTGTCGCTTCTGTGACACCAATACACACTTTTGCGATTGTGCTTACGCGCTAAAGTTGGCGCACCTATGGCCCCGCAAATACGTCTGCATTTCGCATCTGAGACCATCTAGCCCATCATCCGTTTTCGCTTCTGCTATCACATTGTCCGCATATGCGGACGCGCTTCAGCGCCCAAACTTCCGCACCTGTATACTCTACTCCCAAGAAACACCTTTCTCTTCCATGACTCTTTTGCCACTTTTGCAGCTCTGCTCCTCCGCCCATAGTTCTGCAGGTGCGGTCACACCAGAATCCCTGCCAAACCAGCATAGCCAAAATGATCCAAAACGATCAGAACTTCGTTCGAAACTCATCCGACCCCCTCGGGACCCCGTCCGAATATTCCAACAAGTCCCAAGAAATAACACGGATCTACTGGAGGCCTCATATTACATATCACAACATAAAAATTGATGAATCGCACTCAAATAAAATTTAATGAACTTTTGAATTTTCAACTTCTAAAACTCGTGCCGAACCATATCAAATCAATCCGGAATGACCTCAAATTTTGCACACAAGTTCTAAATGACATATTGAAACTATTCCAACTCCCAGAACAACAATCCGCACCAGATAACATCGTAGTCACCTCCTGGTCAAGCTAATGACTATTTCAAACTTTCAAATTTCCAACTTTTGCCAAACAGTGCCGAAACCTTCTAGAAACACACAAATGCAAATCCGAGCATATTCCCAAGTCCATAATCGCCATCTAGACTTAATGGAACTATAAAAACTCCATTCTGGGGTCAAATACACAAAAGTCAAACTTGGTCAACTCTTTCAACTTAAAGCTTCAAACAAGAAATTCATTCTTTCAAACTAAATCTGAATCACATGCCCTTAAACAACCGAACGAAATGCAAATGCTCAAAACGACTGGTCGGGTCATTATAGATCGGGAGCGTTTTAGCACTTACTGTTGAAAGTTGGCATCTTGAAGGTTTTAGAGCTTTCTAAGTTTGATTGAATTAGACTTTAGTGTTATCGAAATACGTTGGGGATTTTGAACCTTGGATTATGTTCGTATAGTGATCTGTGACTTGTGCATAAAATTTGGCATTATTCCGAGTTGTATAAGTATTATTCGTCGCGTTCGGAGCTAGTCAGAAGACGTTTGAAGTTTAAAGGTTGATTAAATTGGTTTTGAGGTGCGATCCTTTTTTTTGATATTATTTTACGAGTTATGAGACTTGGAGTAGGTCCGTACTATGTTTATGGATTATTGGTACATTTGGACGGGGTGCGGGGTAACTCAGGTGTGTTTCAAACCACCAGGAGAAAGGTTAAAGTTGGTAGATTTTGCTGGTGTCTGGTGTGAATTACGATCACGGAGATAATCTCACTATTGTGAAGAGTTGTGAGGGGCTGGGGAGGTTTTGTTCTTTGCGATCACGAAGAGAGCATCATGATATCGGAGCTTTGGCCTAGCAGTACTTCGTGTTCGCGTGACTAAAGTTGCGAACGTAATGAGTTGGGGATGCGAGCCATGGGGGGTTAGCTAGTCTAAGCGATCATGTGGTTCAGTCCGCGGTCACGGAAGAGAAAGTTTTGTGTGAGCTGTAGTAAAGCCTACGTGTTCGTGAAACTTGGCTCGCATTCACGATGAGTCCAGTTGGGTTAGCCTTCGCGTTCACGACCCCTCTTGTCGCGATCGCGACGGGTAAAAACTGGACATAACATATTTTAATATCGGAACTTAGACTTATTTTTCCCATTTCTCATCTGGCTTGGCCAATTTTGGAGCTTCTTGGATGAGTATTTTCTTCAAACATTTTAAGGTGAGTGATTTCAGTGTAATGTGAGTTAAATACATGGATTATGGTTAACATAGAAATTAGTAGAATTTTGGAATTTTGTTGAAAAACCTATTTAGTAAAAATGGGATTAGACCATGAAATTGATTATGGAATTGTGTACAATTTATATATTTGAGTTCGTGAGGTCATGGGTAATATTTATCTACAAATATTTTTGGATTCCGAGCACGTGGGCCTGGGGGGTGACTTTTAAGGACTTTACGAGCGGGATTGGAATATTACTCTAATAGCTAAATTATGAACTTTTGAACGTATATTAATTAATTTATGCATCATTTGATTAGTTTTGGGTTGCTCGATGTTGTTTTGAGGAGACCAGTGAGGTTTGAGAGCCGAGTATAGGGCTTGGAAGCGAGGTAAGTCTCTTGCCTAATTTGGCAAGAGGGATATATTCCTGTGGGTGCTTTAATTGTTGTGTGCTACTTGTTGTGGGTGGCTACGTACGCACGATATGACAAGAGTCCGTACGTATCTAAAATCATGTTTATGTCCCGGTAGACTTAGGACTTTACCATGCAATATTTGTATTACTTGAACTCAACTCGTTAGTTTATTTTCTTATATTTATAATTGAAATTTGATTAGAGATTATGTTAGGCCGAGCCTCTTTACCTTGAGTTTTTGGCTGAGTATTTGATTGTCGGTAAAAATCATGCTTTCTTTATGTTTCTATCCTTGTGTTGTATTTACTTGAACCGTAATTTGGGAACTTCCTCTCTTCCTGTGGATCAGGATGTATGCCTCGATAATGATATGAAATAGCATTATGGATCGTGTTGTACGACCTCAGCAGTATAATTGAGATGCATTTATGGATCTGGCCGTACGACCTCGTCAGTGTACACTACTATTAGGGATCGGGCCGTACGACCTCGGCATAATTCGTGCGTAATATCGCTAGGAGTCGGAATATACATGAGATTTCCTTCTTGACTTGAGAGTTGACATTTACTTGATGCTCCTTATCTATTTAAGATAGTACATGGTAGTTGAGGATTTCATATTATTATTATTATTATTATGTTAAAGGATCATGTTAGTTATAGTTACTTATTTCATCGCTACTTATTGTGTTTCTTGACTGCATGCACTTTATTTATTCGACCACCAGTAAGTTTCGATGTCAACCCCTCATTACTACTTTTTTGAGGTTAGACTAGATACGCATTGATTTATGTACCTATACTACACTTCTAAACTAATTATCCAGGTACTTTAGGCGATCATATGGGCGTGCATACGCACTATCCAGAGGCTTAGTGGTGAGATGCTTTCCATGCTCTGATCTGCAGCACTTGGTGCCTCCTTCTTGTTACATTTATCATTTCTTTTTATATTGTTTCAGACACTAGCCATAGTGGTTTGTATATTTTCTACTACAATACTCGTACACTTATGACACCGGAGTTTGGGAATTTCTAGTAGATGATTATGGTTTTACCAAATATTATCATCCTTTCATTTGTACCTGATGGTTTAGTAATAACGTAATTATGTCTCCCCGATTTCTACACTTAATTTTATTTACCTAATGAAACCCATGATTTCGAAAGCATAAAAATGGACAATTAAATTAATGGTTTAGCGTTCGCTTGCCTAACGGCGACGTTGGGCACCATCATGAACTATGGTGGGATTTGGGATGTAACAGCTAGGTATCAGAGCACTAGGTTTACATAGGTCTCACGAGTCATGAGCATGCCTGGTAGAGTCTTGCAGATTGGTGCGAAGTCGTCAATACTTATCTTTGAGAGTCTATAAGGAGTTAGAAAACTTCTCTTTCCCCATCTCCTATAGTGCAGTTGATGTTGTGCTAAGTATCTTTCTTTTATTCTCTCACAGATGGTGAGACACGCATGACAACAGTACCCAGCGGCAGAGGTACTGCTTCCCCATCCGTTAGAGGTAGAGGCAGAGGTCGAGAGAGGGCCACTGCTCCTACTAGAGGACAAGGGCATGCTAGAGTTGCTCCTGTAGTAGCACCAGTGGATCTGGTGGAGGATCCTTTTATTGAGGAGCATGATGAGGTTCCTGTAGCTGAGCTGGCCCCAACAGACTTTGTGACTGCACCGGGATTTTAGGATGTCATGGGCCGTATGTTTCGGTTCATGGATTCTATGACCTAGGCTGGACTATTCCCAATAGATCGAGCCACATCTCAGGCGGGAAGGGGAGTACAGACCCCTACTGCTCATGCGCTAGGGCATGCCACCACTGTGTATCAGCCCCCAAGTGCACTTCCTGGGGCAGGGTTGAGCCGGTTGTAGAGGTTAGAGCAGAGACTACACAATCCATGACCGTTGAGGAGCAGAAGCGATTGGACAGATGGACTAGGCTTCATCCTCCTATCTTTCATGGTGAGAAGTCAGTGGACCCTCAGGGTTTCATTGACCGTTGCAGAGAGGTGCTGCATAACATGGGGTAGTGGAGTCTAATGGGGTGGATTTTACCACATTTCAGCTAGAGAGGAAGGCCCACAGATGGTGGCAGTCTTATACCCGGAGCAGGCCAACAGGTTCACCTCCTTTGACTTGGGACCAGTTCACACATCTCCTTTTGGAGAGGTATATTGCACAGTCATAGAGGGAAGAGTTAATGGGTGAGTTCGAGCAGCTCCAGAAGGGTTAGATATCAGTGACCGACTATGAGGCGATATTCTCTAAGTTGTCTCATTATGCAGCTATCATACTCCCTACAGATTCAAAGAGAGTGCGAAGGTTTATTGCATGATTGCATCATTAGATTCAGGTTTTTATGGCTCGAAAGGCTGAGATAGGGACTTCTTACAATCATTTTGTGGTGATAGCTTAGAGGATCGCGCGTATTTGCAACCACGTCCGAGAGTTTACATCGAGAGATAAGCGGCCTTGACATTCTGGTAGATTTAGTGACGCCTCGTTTGGGGGCAGAGGTCAGTTCATGAAGGGCCAACCTAGCAGGCCCATGTATTCAGCACCACCGCCTACTCGGGGTTCTCCAACACGTCCTTACTTTAGCGCCATCCCAAATAGCACCTACCATCCACCGGCTATTCAGGGTTCCTACAGTGGGTATTCAGGTTATCACGGTCAGACCTGGAGTCAGTAGTTTTCCACACCAAGAAGTAGCTTCGAGTGTAGTGAGCTTGGTCATGTGAGGAGGGTTTGCCCGTGCTTCGGGGCAAGGCAGTACAATAGGGCCATCAACCCATGATTATTGCACCAGCTGCCGCACTGCCCGTCCGGCCGGCCAGAGGTGGAGGGCAGGTGGGCAGGGATCGCTCTTGAGGCAGAGGCCAGTTAGGTGGTTCCTCAGCTATATTTTATGCCTTCCTAGCAATATTAAATGCAGTAGTTTTAGACACCATGATCAGAGGTATTATTTCTGTCTATTGTAGAGATGCTTTGGTGCTATTCGATCCAGGGTCTACGTATTCCTATGTCTCTTCTCTATTTTCCCCTTATCTGGATGCTTCCCTTGAGTCCTTGGGTATTCCTGTATATGTGTCCATCCGTGGGTGATTCTATTGTTGTGGATTAGGTTTCCGATCATGTGTAGTGACTTTATGTGGTTATGATACCAGAGCAGACCTTTTATTACTCGATATGACCAACTTCGAGGTTATCTTGGGCATGGACTAATTGTCTCTGTACCATGTCGTTCTTGATTTCCATGCCAATACTGTTACCTTGGCGATGACAACATTTCCTAGGTTGGAGTGGATGGG
Organism: Nicotiana otophora; assembly: GCA_000715115.1. Taxonomy (NCBI): domain Eukaryota; kingdom Viridiplantae; phylum Streptophyta; class Magnoliopsida; order Solanales; family Solanaceae; genus Nicotiana; species Nicotiana otophora. The sequence continues at coordinate 11,170 of AWOL01S0006789.1, read as the reverse complement.
CTCATTTATTAGTACATCCAGTCAGGTTATCTCTTACTTGAAGGCTCGACATATGGTCGACAAGGGTTGTTTGGCCTATCTGACCGTTGTTCGAGATACTTTTATAGAGACTACCACGATAGATTCTGTGCCCGTGGTGGGGGAGTTCTCCAATGTATTTCATGCTGATTTACTAGGCATGACACTAGATAGTAATATCAATTTCAGCATTGATTTAGCGCCAGGAACCCAGCCTATCTCTATTCCGCCTTATCGTATGGCTCCAATGGATTTAAGAGAGTTGAAGGAGCAACTTCAGGAGTTTCACGAGAAGGGGTTCATCAGGCCGGGTGTGTCACCTTGGGGTGTACCATTATTATTTGTTGATGTGCATTGATTATCGCCAGCTGAACAAATTTACCATCAAGAATAAGTACCCATTGTCATGCATTGATGATTTTTTTGATCCGCTATAGGGTGCTAGAGTGTTCTCGAAGATCAAATTGAGATCTGGATATTATCAGCTGAGGATTCGTGCTTCGGATATTCCATAGACGACATTTCAGAGTAGATATGGGCACTATGAGTTTTTAGTGATGTCATTCGGCTTGACTAATGCCTTGGCAACATTTTTGGATTTGATGAATCGTATGTTCATGGCATATCTTTATTCATTTTTCATTGACTTCATTGATGACATATTGATCTACTAGCGTAGTATGGAGGAGCACGAGTAGCATTTAAGGATAGTGCTTTAGACCTTGCGGGAACAAAAGCTTTATTCTATGTTCTGTAAGTGAGAGTTCTAGTTAGATTCTGTGGCTTTCTTGGGGCATGTTGTATCTGGTGAGGGTATTAAGGTAGATCCCAGGACGATCGAGACAGTTCAGAGTTGGCCTCATCCTACCACAACAATCGAGATCAGTAGTTTCTTGGGGCTAACAAATTATAATTGTTAATTTGTGGAGGGCTTCTCTTCTACTGTAACTCCTTGGACAAGATTGACCCAAAAGGGTGCCCTGTTCAGGTGGTCCGATGATTGTGAGATGAGCTTTTAGAAGCTCAAGACCGTATTGACTACAACACCGGTGTTGGGTTTTCCCTCTGATACAAGGATGTATACTGTGTATTGCGACACTTTATTTGGGTTGTGCATTGATGCAGGGGGTGCGAGTTATTGCATATGCTTCACGCCAGTTGAAGCCCCATGAGAAGAATTACTCTGTGCGTGATTTAGATTTGGCTGCAATAGTTCATGCTCTCAATATCTGGAGGCATTATCTTTATGGAGTGTCGTACGAGGTCTACACCGATCACTGCAATTTGCAGCATTTGTTTAAGCAGAGGGATCTTAACCTAAGGCAGTGCAGATGGCTTGAATTACTGAAGGATTATGATATTATCATCCTCTATCATTCGGGCAAGGCGAATGTGGTCACGGATGCCTTGAACAGAAAGGATGAGAGTACGGGTAGTTTGGCATTCATTTCAACAGAGGAGAGGCCCTTTGGTTTTGGACATCCAGCCCTTAGCTAACCAACTTGCGAGGTTGGATATTTTAGACCCTGATTGAGTTCTTGCATATGTTGTGGCTCGTTCTTCTTTATTCGAGCGGATCAAGGCTCGTCAGTATGATGATCCGCACTTTCTAGTCCTTGGAGAGATAGCACTACGGGGTGATGCCAAGGAGTTTACTATCGGTGATGATTGTGTTCTACGACTCCAAGGTAGCTTATGTGTTCCTAATGTCGAATGACTGGGGGAGACAATTCTAAAGGAGGCACATCATTCGCGGTATTCTATTCATGCAAGTGCCATGAAGATGTATCATGATCTGAGGCAACATTACTTGGTGGCGACAAATGAATAAGGACATAGTTGAGTAAGTGGCAAGGTGTTTGAATTGCTAGCAGGTTAAGTACAAGCACTAGAGGCCGGGTGGCTTACTTCAGCAGATGGTTATACCATAGTGGAAGTGGGAGCACATCAGTATGGATTTCATGGTTGGGTTGCTGCGGACATTAAGGAAATTTGATACCGTTTGGGTTATTGTCGACATACTTACCAAGTCTGCACACTTTATTCCGGTGATGACTACATACACTTTAGAGAGGTTGGAAAGATTTATATCCACGAGATCGTCCGGTTGCATGGCGTGCCTATTTCCATCATTTCAAATAAAGGCACTCAGTTCACTTCACACTTCTCGAGAGCTGTATAGAGTGAGTTGGGTACCCGGGTAGAGCTCAGCACGGCCTTTCATCTGTAGACCGACAGGCAGCGGGGCGGACAATTCAGATTCTGGAGGATATGCTCAGAGCTTGTGTGATTGACTTTGTAGGTTAGTGGGATCGATTCTCAGTGTTGGTCGAGTTTGCATATAACAACAATTATTAGTCCAACATCGATATGGATCCATTTAAGGCCTCGTATGGCCGACGATGTCATCCCCCCGTCGATTGGTTTGAGGCTGGGAAGTCTAGGTTATATGGTACTGAATTGGTAAAGGATGCCTTGGATAAGGTAAAGTTGATTCAGGAGCTATTTCGCACAACTCAGTGCAGATAGAAGAGTTACGCGGATCAGAAAGCGCGTGATTTATCATTTATGGTTGGTGAGAAGGTTCTCTTGAAAGTCTAGTCGATGAAAGGTATCATGAGGTTTGGGAAGGGGGTCAAGTTAAGCCTGAGGTTTATCAGTCCATTAAAGGTGTTGGAGCAAGTTGGAGAGGTTGCATACCACCTGGCTTTGTCTCCTAGTCTATCGAGAGTTCATCTGGTATTCCACATGTCTATACACCGGAGGTACCATGGCAACAGGTCCCATGTGTTAGATTACAACACAATTCATCTAGATGAGCGCTTGGGGTATGAGGAGGAGCCAGTTGTTATTGTTGATCGACTGGTTCGCAAATTGAGGTCTAAGAAGTTTTCAGCGGTGAAGGTCCATTGGAGGGGTAAACCACTCGAAAAGGCAACTTGGGAGACCGAGGAGGACATACAGAGCAAATATTCACACTTATTCGGCACTTTAGGTGCGATTCTAAACTCGTTCGAGGATGAACATTTGTTTAAAAGGTGGAGAATATAATGACCTGATAGGTCGTTTTGCTTCATAGATCTTTGTTCCCCTATTTAAGACTACTTGTAGGTGCTTTTACTATTTTATGACTTGCGGGGACGGTTAGTTGGATTTTGGAAGGATTCAGATTTAATTTAGAACACTTAGTTCCATAATAGTGGTCTAAGGAGGTCAAGTTTGACTTGAGTCAACACTTTAAGTAAATAACCCCGGAATTAGGATTTGAGAGTTCCAATGGGTTCGTATGATGTTTTTTGACTTGGGTGTGTGTTCGTATCGAGTTTCGGGTGGACCGGGAGCGTTTCGGCACCTATTGTTGAAAGTTGGCATCTTGAAGGTTTTAGAGTTTATTAAGTATTATTTGACGTAGACTTTGGTGTTATCGATGCCCATTTGGAATTTTGAACCTTGGATTAGGTTCATATAGTGATTTTTGACTTGTGCATAAACTTTGGCGTCATTCCGAGTAGTATATGTATGATTCATCATGTTCGGAGCTAGTTGGAAGAAGTTTATAGTTCAAAGGTTAAGGTTGATTAAATTAGTTTCGAAGTGAGATTCTTGGTCTCGATGTTATTTTACGATCTCCGGGACTTCGATTAGGTCCGTAGTATGTTTATGGACTTATCGATACATTTAGATGGGGTCCCGGGTGACTCGAATGTGTTTCTGAGCATCCAGAGCAAGATTGAAGTTGGCAGATTTTGCTGGTGTCTGGTGTGAATCGCGATCGCGAATATGGTCTCGTGATCATGAAGAGCTGTGAGAGGCTAAGGAGGTTTCGTTCTTCGCGATTACGGAGCTTTGGCCCGGTATTCGCGTGGTTCAGTCCGTGATCGCGGAAGAGAAATTCTGGGTGGGCTACAGTAAAGCCTAAGTGTTCACGACACTTGGCTCGCGTTTGCGATGAGTCTAGATGGGTAGCCTTCGCGTTCGCGAACCCTCTTGTCACGTTCGCAAAGAGGAAACAGAGGGCAGGAGCAAGGTTGTGCTTTGCAATCACAAGATTTATCCGCGATCGTGAAGGGTAACAACTAGGTGGAACACATTTTAATATCGGAACTTAGGCTCATTTTTCCCATTTCTCATTTCGCTTGGCCGATTGGAGCTTCTTGGAGGGGGAATTTAATTAGACATTGTAAGGTGAGTGATTTCTACCTAATGTGAGTTAAATACATAGATTATGGATAGATTGTAACATAGAAATAAGTACAATTTTGGGATTTTGTTTAAAAACCTAGGGTTTAGTAAAAATGGGATTAGACCACGAAATTGATTATGGAATTGTGAATAATTTATATATTTAAGTTCGTGAGATCATGGGTAACATTTATCTATGACAATTATCAAAATTTGGGCACGTGGGCTAGGGGTGACTTTTATTGACTTCCCGAGCGGGGTTGGGAAATTACCCAAATAGCTAAATAATGAATTTGTGAACATATATTGATTGATTTATTCATCATGTGATTTATTTCAGGTTGCTCGACATTGTTTTGAGGCTACTAGTGAGGTTTGAGAGCCGAGTAGAGGGATTTTGAAGCAAGGTAAGTCTCTTGCCTAATCTTAGAAGAGGGAATTCTCCCCATAGGTTCTTTAAGTGTTGTGTGCTACTTGTTGTGGGTACTACGTACGCACGAGGTGATGAGATTCCCTAAATAGCTAAAATCATGTTTATGTCCAGGTAGACTTAGGACTTTACCATGCAATATTTGTATTACTTGAACTCAACTTGTTTGTTTAATTACTTAAAGTTATAATTAAAATTTGATAGAGATTATGTTAGGTCGAGCCTATTTCCTTGATTTTTTGATGGAATACTTGATTGTAGGTAAAAATCATGCTTTCTTTATGTTTCTATCCTTGTGTTGTATTTATTTAACTATAGTTTGGAAAGTTCCTCTATTCCTGTGGATCGGGTGGTACACATGGGTAGTGCTATAAGATAGTATTATGGATCTGGCCGTAAGACCTGGGAAGTATATTTAAGATGCATCGATGGATTAGGCCATATGACCTCGGCAATGCAAACTACTATTAGGGATCGGGCCGTACAACCTCAGCATAATTCGTGCGTAATATCGCTAAGAGTCGGAATGTACATGAGATTTACTTCTTGACTTGAGACTTGACATTTACTTGAAGCTCCTTAACTGTTTGAGATAGTACATGGTATTTGAGGATTTCATATTATTATTATGTTAAAGGATCATGATAGTTACAATAACTTATTTCATCACTACTTATTGAGTTTCATGCCTACCTATGTTTCATGCACTTTATTTATTGGACCACTAGTAAGTGTCGAAGTCAACCCCTCGTCACTGCTTCTTGGAGGTTACACTAGATACTTACTAGGTACGTGTTGATTTATATACTGATACTACACATATGGGCCAATTGTGCAGGTACTGAGCAGGTACTTCAAGTGGTCATATAGGCACGCGTACGCACTATCTAGAGGCTTAGTAGTGAGCTGCTCTCCATGCTCCGATATGCATCATCCAGAGCCTCCTTCTTGTTATATTTATCATTTATGTCTATTTTGTTTCACACAATAGCCATAGTAGTTTGTATATTTTTTACTAGACTTCCCATGCACTTGTGACACCGGGTTTTGGAAATTTATAGTAGAAGATTATGGTTTAGCTAACATTATCATCATTTCATTTTATGTTTAATTTGTACCTTATGGTTTAGTAAGAACGTAATTAAGTCTCCATGGTTTCTACAGTTAATTTTATTTACCTAATGAAACCCATGATTTCGAAAGCATAAAAATGGACAATTAAGTTGATGGTTCACCATTGGCTTGCCTAACATCAACATTGGGTGCTATCATAGCCTATGGTGGTATTTGGGTCATGTGAGGTGCGTTGGGAGCCTCGGGAGGCCAGTCCTGGCGCAAGCAAGAGGCTGCCTTAAGCCAGGCATCGCCTGGCCTTGCGCCTGATTTGGCTTCTTCATGTTTTCATGTTCTTTTCTTGTATTTTTGTCCTCGTTTTGTGCAACCTTTACTCGTTTTTATATTCCAATAATCCTACACATAAGACAACTTAATTAAGATCAAGCGTCACACATATTAACATCAAAACACCAAAATGTAAGATAAGCAATGCACTAAAAATATATAATTATAGCCAAACATCACTACCCCACACTTAAATGTTGCTCGTCCTCGAGTCAACCAACAATGTACACTAACTTTGAGCACTTTACACTTGACACATTTGATGCACTCTATACATATCACCATGGTTGATAGAGATAATCAAACTCTAGAATATGCGTTCAACACACACTTCCCTTTAACTTTATGCCATACTTAAAAAAATATTCAAAATAATGACAACATGATCATAACAATCATAGCCTCAAAAACCAACTCAATGTCACAATGTACTCATGGATTGAACATGCAACATCATAGAGAAGCCTAATAAGATTATCTATCCCTCGTGAAATCATGTGACCTCACAAAACAATCAAAGAGAGTAAGTAGAATTCACATATTCAAATCTCATGATCAAATATAATTTAAGGGATCATGTATATCAAAGAAATTGCTCACTCTCAGAAAGAAGTCACATGCATGCAAAAGGTAACATGGGCTTGTCCATTATGTAAACCTCTACTAATGTAGGTTCGCTAGATCTAAAATCTATTAGGACTTTTTAATGGTTGTAATGTGAACCAAAGGACAAGTAGGATATATCTAGGAATAGCGACTAACCCTTCAGAGTACTTTAACACATAACACAAATTAACTTTAAGCATAAATTCTTCAATCCCAACTTTAATTTCACAAATAAAATCACCCAAAAATATTTCCTTTTTCTTTAAGCACTACCTTAATTCATACCCATTAGCCAGGACAAAATGTCAATTTATTTATCTACATATATGTTTTTCCAGATGTTTCTTCTTTCTATCTCTCTTTTTGTTATCAGAAATAATTTTTTCTCTTCTACATTTCTTGCTAGTAGTGTATCTCTTACAACACAATACACCTTTCTTTTATTCATTGGTTCCACTCAAAAGTCACTCATGTTTCCTCCTAACTTCTTCTAGTGCTCATTTTAGTTAAGTGCTTTAAGAGGTAAAGGGATCAAACAATGATAATTAAGAACAAAAAAGGGGTATTGGCTTGTAATGTGGGTACCAAATAAAGGTCTATAGGCTCAAAAAGGTTGACTAGGTATATTTTTTATTTGTGGTAAGCATTACGCTCAAAAAATCAAAGAAAGTCTAAAATCGTTTTTCAAACTAAGAACACCTAATATTTTCTTCAACTCACGTGTCAGGCAAGTTCTAGACCCAAATGTAATAACATGGACTACATAATAGATCTCACCACACATGGCATATGGCTCACTAAGGACAGTCCCATTCCGACTATCAAATCAAGCAAATATTCACGGAGCCACAAGATATTAAGCATTAAGCACAAAGTGAACATAGATCAAGAAAACGAGAAATAGGCATCAATACACATACTATCCATATCATCAGGGCATCATAAACAATTTCACAACATAAGGAAGATACTACACATGCCAAAGCATAAATATGCTACAGTCAAACAAATCAAAGGCGCCTAGAATTCATATCTTCCACCACCCTTTTATTCCTACATACTATGTTACGCCACACACTGTTCCCTAATGCATAAAGTTAAAGATTGATAAGTGAGAATTCTGATGCGTCCAACCGGCCTGTGTCATGTATGGGGATAGAGGGGTAAAAAAGGGGGATTACACATTTCCTTGGAATAGCGCCAGCTGTCTACCGGGTGTTGTTACCGAGGCGGGGAAACCCATTATGCATGTAGCAGCGGCAGAATTTCCTAGTATTGGTGTGATATGCAAAGGTAGTGTAGCTTTTTCTTACTCATTCTAGAAGCTATCATAAACATTAGTTCTTCCAAAATGCTCTCAAAACCCCATTAGAAATCCCAAAACAGTCTAAGGCCGTGGAAAGTGAATCTAGTAGGATCTAGCGTAAAGGAGCTTGGAATTGTAACTAAAATAGCTATCATCTTGTTATATTGATCCTGGAGATCGTTGGAGGCATGGTAACCATAATAAAAGTGTAGCTAGTTCATCAACAAGGTATGTAAGGAAACTTTCTTTCTTGGCATGATTTGAGGTAAGTCTCTCTCTCCCTCTCTAAAGAATTCCTGTATTGTAAGGATTTCTTTGTTCTGAGTCCTTCTCTATGACGTTGTTCCTATTCTTGTATATTCTTGCTGATAGCATTCCTCCCACAGTCTAAAATGTCCCCAACTGCTATCCTGACGCCGGAACGCATAATTCATTCTAAGTTTAGACTTAATATCTCTTGAAATTGATCATGCATTGCACATATATGTATATGTACTTATTTTACTTTATTGAGCCGCACTATAGAAGCTCGGGTACAACACCTATTGGGCAACCACTTATCAGTTGGGTATGATGAGTTATAACGTGAAATGCTACCGAGCTTTTGTGCGGCCGAGTACGACTGAGTCCTATATGAGGCCGGGTATAGAGTAATGTGATATGAAAGATTACCGAGCCCTTGTGTGGCTGGGTACGACCGAGACCTTTTGAGACCAAGTATGCCGAGTTTGTTGAGACCGGGTACAACTGAGATCCCATAAGGCCGGGTACGATGTGATAATAAAATAAACTTTACCGATTCCTCTATGAGGCCAGGTATGACATGAATGATATGCCCCAAAGAGTGGTTGAGTGATAATTTATAAAGCATGCATACTTCTAAGTTTTATGGTTTCCACAGTTTATGCCCTTAGTGGCTTGTCTTTGGTATACAACTTAAAAGCATGTATTCAAATCTTCTTATTCTTACATACTCAGTACATTTTTTGTACTGACGCCCTTTTTTATTTTTGGGTGCTCTGCTCATGCCCATATGTGAAGATAGGCCCAGTGAAGTCCCTCCCCAGTAGGGTATTTGTCCCAACGGATGGTCGTTGATCTCCACTTCTTCGGAGTAGCTGTTCAAAAGTCAATAGGTACTGAAGTATATGTGTTCTAATCATTTTGGGCATAGTGGGGCCCTGTCCTAACCAAGTTGTGTAAATCCAAAATTTCTTTTGGTACTCTTAAAGACTTGCAGACTAGTGTTAGCGTTCGGTTGTACGTAATGGTTGTTTAGGACCTTGTTGGTAACAATGGTGGTTTTGTATAAAATGCTCATGTTTCTTCCACAGTAAGTTATATACACATTATATTTCCAGTATTACTACTTGGAGGACCCATTGGCCCAGGTTTTATGATTAAGAGAATGTAAGGATGGACGTGGGTGGCCTTCAGGCGTCGTGTGCCGGTCGCACCCCCCAAGGTTGGGGTGTGGGAAAAGTTGGTATCAGAGCAGGTCTGTCCTAGGGAGTCAGAAAGTTATATCTAGTAGAGTCTTGTTTATGGGTATGTCATGCACCATACTTAAAAAACAGGGGGCTACAAGATATCTAAGGTGATTACCTTTCTTTCTAATCTAGATCGTGTGCTAGAGAGGGGCCGTAAGTATTCATTTCTCATCCCTATCTTGTTTATGTTTATAGCGATGCCTACTACGAGACGTCAGGAAGTTATTCATGGATTGAATGAAGTAGGAGAAGGTGCCAGTCAGGTGCCATCGACCCCTATGGGTCAATATGGATGTATCGACCCTATAGGTCATTTTGAGAATTAGCATCCCGTATGGTGTCATAAGGTCTCGAGTAGCTTCGTGTTATGTATTATGACTAGCGTGTGTGGTAGAGTTCGGTTCTCAAATGATTCAGGATTGATTTGGAAGGATTATCCTTATTTTAGAAGCTTAAGCGGTAATAGTTAACCGGAGTTTGACTTTTGTATAGACGACTCCAAAATAGTGTCTTGATGACTCCAATGGCTCTTTACGATGATTTTGGACTTAGACGTATGTCCGGATTTGGATTTGGAGGTCCGTAGGTCGATTTGATGCATTTCGGCAAAAATTGAAAAATTGAAGGTTTGGAAGGTTGATAGGTTTGACCGGGTGTTGACATTGTTAATATCGGGCTCGGATTGCAATTCCAAGAGTTGGAATAGCTTTGTTATGTCATTTGGAAATTGCATGCAAAATTTGACATCATTCTGGATTGATTTGATATGATTCGGCGCGAGTTGTTGAAGTTGAAAATTCATAAGTTCAATTCGAGGTGAGATTTGTGGTTTTGATGTCGGTTGATGTGATTTGAGGCCTCGAGCAGGTCCGTATTATGTTATGAAACTTGTTAGTATGTTCGGACGGGGTCCCAGGGGCACCGGGTATGTTTTGGACGAGTTTAAGATCATTTCTTTGTTTTGGGAAAGTCTGCTTCTGGTGCATCGCACCTGCGCATTTTGTAGCGCAGGTCCGGGGCCGCTTCTGTGTGAATTTGTCGCTTCTATGAGTTGGCGCACGTTCAGCTGTTCCACTTCTGCGAGTGAGGAATCGCATGTGCGCTATCGCATATGCGGAATATTGATTGCAGATACGAGATAGAGACTCCAGGTGGTTGTCCGCTTCTGCAGAATCGCAGCTGGGATTAGGGGATCTCAGGTGCGAGTTCAGGGCTGTTAAGTGAAGGCCGTAGGTGTGGCGATTTTGCTCGCAAATGCAGGATCACAGGTGCATTACTTGGTCCACAAATGCGGAATCTCATGCGGAAATGTTTAAATTCGAGGGTTTGCCCATTTTTATCATATCTTGAGTTGTAGACCTCGGTTTTGGGCAATTTTGGAGGTGTTCTTCACGTGTTGTATTGGGATAAGTGTTCTTCATCCAGAATTGATTTTATTTCATGAATCCATAATTAATTTTATCATTAAATTAGTGAATTGAAAGAATGGGAAATGGGAAGTCTTTCAAAAATGTAAAATGATGATTTTGAAGGTTGGCTTGATGTCGGAATTGGATAATTTTGGTATGGTTCGACTCGTATCGATATGGGGTTTCGGGATTTGAGAATTTTGTCGGGTTCCGAGGTACGGGCCCGGGATTGACTTTTTAGTATTAATTAAGATCGAAGCTTTATTATCCGAAATTATTTTCTATGGGTTTTATTTATAATATTAAGTTATTTTGGCTAGATTTGAGC